>CALNHX010003302.1:0-153466 GCA_940337035.1 Agriotes lineatus | reverse complement strand
AGATGACGTTGATAATAAAGTTTATCCAGACACGAGAAATTGAAAATATAATTACACAGAACCTAAAGCCAAAAATGGTTCCGGGTTATTATTTTATAACAGGCAATATCCTACGTTAGGACTTCAAACATGGTTGAGGAAATGGAGAATTAGAGCATACGAGACCAAGTCTACGCACATTACTTTCTCATTACGTAGAAATAAGAAAGCACAAAGTATCTAGGTATACACCTAGATAACGTTTAATCTGGAAGAAGTACATATTCACGGAAATAAAACAGCTTGGTATACAGTTCACTGAACTCTATTGGCTTATTAGTATCAAGTCTTAACTCTCCCTTGAAAACAGGCCTACCATTTACAAGGCGATCCTCAAACCAATTTGGAATTCTGGAGTTCAACTTTGGGGTACTGCAAGTAACTCCAACCTGGACATTTATCAACGTTTTCAATGAATCCAAGTTATTACGCGCTAGAAAAGTAAATTATTGTGGCAAATCATTACAGTACGTGGTTTCCCACAAAACGCAGCTATTCTAAATATTTCACAAGAAGAACGCAGCTATTAACAAATCCAAATGCCCGATACAACTATACATGCTCAAAGTTCACACACCCCTGGAGAGAAAGCAAATGGTGAGCTTTTCGACAGGCAATCAACAAGTGAAATCAGCCTCTGAGTACACCAGGTAACCTAAGCGTGACCTCTCTGGAAGGTTTGCCAAGAATGGAATGGCCCGACCAAGAGCAGTCAAACCAGGTGCTATCGCAATTAACGTTTCCCAGAAAATAGATAGGCTAAGCGCTCTAGTATCTTAGTTACAAATAGGCCACAGTATAAATCCCTAAGTGTACAACGGTGCAAGGAGGTGTAACTAACGACCATTATCCTTTAAGATGGAGTGCAGCCTTCAAGTATGCTAAATTCTTACGAGGGTCCCAAAGCCTCTCTTCAGAAATAACTGTGCCAAGCATTAATAAACTATCGAAACAGTAAAGTACAACATATCTGGTACGAAACTAAGACATAACAGGCTAAAAGAACGCCGAAAAAGCAGTTCATAATCTCCTGTTATTAAAACTCAGAAAGGAAATGGCCCAATAAGAACTATTAGAATGCAAACCCAAAGAAACTGTAAAATTTGAAAATGTTCAAAAATGTAATTAAAGTTGCCTATACTCCAGGGGAAAATGTATTCAATAATCAACTTAAAATAGAAGCTATACTCGGGCCGCCGAACAGATAGAGTGGAGCAGGCAACCCAAATAACATATTACAAAGGTCACTTGATAATATTTTAATTATAATTACTAAAAGGATCGGAGATGCCGAACCTTATAATTAGAACTAATTTCAATAATTGTCATTAAATAACTTTTTGAGGTTATGATGCAAATAGAAATGTCGACCAACTTAAAAGTCAAGCCTGACATTTGTGCACTTATAATTGAAATGTTTAGGCCTGTGGCCTGGCTCTTCCTAAATCCCATTATTGGCTGCAGCGTCGAAATCAAAACACGTTGCCCGTGATTTGGTTAAGTTTTTAGCGTTTTTCTTTGTTGCTCCTTTATTCAACCATTTAGAAGGACTAAATTATGCATCTACAGTGTGGTCCATTAAGTGTGCAACAAATGGGACATTTTTTAATTAGTTGTAAAACCGAAATTTAAATACCGCCAAAAGTTAGTGCATTTTCGATAACCATATCAGATGCCCTTAGAATGGCTTCAAGTCAAACAATATACAGGGCAGGACAAAAAATATAAAATTCGTTCAAGAATAAAGTTACCTTATTTCAAAAAATATAGCAAAATTTTATTGAGAAAAGTTGTTTAGAATCAAAAGTTATGCTCAAATACAAAGTCACGGCCTTTTATTCGAATTTTGATTTTTTTTTGTAAAATTTTGTATTATCCCCGTATGATACATATTTTTATTATTCAAATTTTATTCAGAGTTTTTTCATATGTAAATTATCATTAGTAAAGCATTTGCCTTGTTAAAAAGAATATTTGCGAAATTCTAAAGTTCTGTTAAATATCGTTGCAACAAACATGAAGTGGACGCTTACCTAAAAAAATATTTAAAAGGGATGTGGTTGTGGCTACTTTAAATACATATAAAATCAAAATAATAAAAATATGTATCATACAAAATTTTCCAAAAAAGAATCAAAATTCGAATAGGAGGCCGTGACTTTGTATTTGAGCATAACTTTTGATTCTAAACAACTTTTCTCAATAAAATTTTGCTATATTTTTTGAAATAAGGTAACTTTGTTCTTGAACGAATTTCATATTTTTTGTCCTGCCCTGTATATTGTTTGACTTGAAGCCATTCTATGGGCATCTGATATGGTTATCTCACATGCACTAACTTTTGGCAATATTTAAATTTCGATTGTACAACTAATAAAAAAAAATCCCATTTGTTGCACACTTAATGGACCACACTGTATACTGCTGTTTTTACAGTTACATGCAAGTATAAAATATTGACTTGTAAAGTAGTCTCTTAAGGAAATTTTAATTATTCATAGAGCTGCCTGCATTGTGGGTAACCGTAAGAAACTAATTCGTAGTCAAGGACATGGAAGAATCTATAGCGACTATTGCAATTGTTCTCAGTCGTTTTACAAGAATGAGTAACTAAAGCAACCGATGTTGGCCTAAATACAGTTAAGCGAATTGTTAAAGGAGCCTAACAAAGTGGCGGAAGAAAATTTACTTCTCCAAGAAAACAAATTACTAAACTTACCCCAGGTCATCAATCTGTCGATCAATATAAAGAAGAAGTAATCCCAAGTGTGATCTATAACTTTGCCATAAAAAGAGACCTACACTGAAAGCTGTATTCGAAGTCGAACAAAATGAAGGGGAGTGTTAATTTCAATAAGAAATTACATTCCTTTAGGCGATTCGTACATAAAATGGGTTTTCAATAGAAAAAATGTCAAGACAATATGCACACGTTCTAATAGAGAAGAGAGAAATTCCAGCAAATTGTGTTGAATTCTTAAGATAAAATATAAAGCCGAATGCTGAAATATTGTGTACACTGATGAAACGTACTTGCATAGCTTCGATACTGTTCTAAATGTTGTGATGATGGTACCAACAATTGTTTAAAATCCCCCGTCAGTAAAGGGAAAGGATTGATTACTCTTCATGCCGGAGGTAGAAAAGGTTTCGTACCAAATTCATTCCTGATGTTTAAATCAGGACTTAAGAGATATATAATTGCCACGATGAAATGAACCATTAAAATTATATGAATTGCCTGAAAGAAAAATTATTGGCAAATCTTCAAAAACGTCGGTTTTGGTCATCGATAATGCATCGTATCACAATGGTTGTACTGAGCCGAATCCAACATTTGTTTGGAAAAAGCAGACATGCAAAAGTGGTTAACAGTAAGAAACTTTTATATTAAGTTGAATGAAACAAAAACAATTATATGGTACAAGAAAATTACATAAACCTACACATAAAAGTTATATGATTGAGAAATTATTAGCGAAACATGGTAAAACGGAGTCCTACGATTACCCTCTTACCATCCAGAATTAAACCAGATTGGGAAAATATGGGTGTCAGTAAAGAACTACGTTGCCACAAATAATACAACATTCAAATTAGACGATATTAACACTTCTGCAGAAAATAATTTTGGTAGTGTGAGTGTGCAAGAATGGAAGAATATATGTGCAGTGTCGACAAACATAAGTGGGAATACATTATGTATAACAGAGAAGAAATAATTATGACAGTAGACGACAGCGGTAGATCCGGTTTTAAACTATCATCTGAACAAGAAGATGATTTCGTTGAAGACAATTTAGGTTGTTAACCATTAGAGGAATCTATATTGTATTATTTCACCATTTAGTTGATTAACTGTTATTTTTTTTGTATTGTATTTTATGTATTTTTCATTATACTTATGCTCTTTGATGTAATTGTGAAAACAGCAGTAGAGATGCATAATTTAGTCCTTGTAAATGGTTGAATAAAGGAACTCCAAAGAAAAAACGCTAAAAACTTAACCAAATCACGAGCAACGTGTTATGGTTTCGACGCCGCAGCCAATAATGAGATTTAGGAAGAGCCAGGCGACAGGCCTAAACATTTCAATTATTAAGTGCACAAATGTCAGGTTTGACTTTTAAGTTGGTCGACATTTCGATTTGCATCATAACCACAAAAAGTTATTTAATGACAATTATTGAAATTAGTTCTATTTATAAGGTTCGGCATCTCCGATCCTTTTAGTAATTATAATTAAAATATTGTCAAGTGACCTTTGTAATATGTTATTTGGGTTGCCTGCTCCACTCTATCTGTTCGGCGGCCCGAGTATAGTTGCATGGTAGAACTACAAATTGGCTGTAATAAGTTATATAGTTGTATTTCTTGTATGGTGTTTTCCTGTCCTCCTTTAGTTATTATTTTTGTCTCTGTTTGTTTCCCACTCTGCTCTAGTATTTTCCTTTATTCTTATAGTATACTTTTCTGTTCTTGCCTCTCCCCTAAAATGTTTTCAAGTTAATCTCTCCGTCTCACCATTATATCTTGTTCCTGACTAGTGCCTTTCAATGTTTATCTTTTATATTCTTTAATATTGTTTCTTTTGGTCTTCCCATTTGTTTAGACTTGCTAAATTGTTTACTTCTTGTAATTCTCGTAATTTATTACATTGATATTTCTCAGGTGTACTCCTTGTTCCACCAAGTTGTCCTTTTTCTTTCATGGTTTATTAGGTTAGCTACCCCAAAACTCTCTTTGACGGCTTGCTTTATTTTGCTTTTAAAGTGCTCCATGCTCTTTTTTGGGTATTTCGTCAAATATCGTCTTCCCCAATAAATATTTTTCGAGTTATACCGGCAACAGGCAGGCAAACAGGCAGACAGACAGACAGAAAAATTGAGAAAACTTGTATTTCGTCATCTTGAGACCCTAAAACGTGAAGATTTGAAGAAATCTCGGAAGGTAATTTTGTTGCGACTACAATACTTCCTTCGTGTTTTAGACGAGGAAAGTAATAATTTATTTCTCCACTCTGCTATAATCCTCTCTAGTCTATTTGTGAATATTCTTATTCTAAAATTCTGTATTAGTTATTACCAAATCATGTTTTACGCTTATTTCTATTATTCTTCTCTCATTGTCATTTTCTGGCAATCTCTCCCGCTTTCTACAGCCATATTTCTAGCGTTGTGTTACCTTTTCTTACTCTGGTATTTATATCTCCTATTATTATTGTATTCTCTATTACTTTTTAGAATATTTCATGTAATTCATTTACGTTCCTTTTTGCGTTGTTGTTTGGTGCATATGCCACTATCGCCGTATATTACGTTTTGTTAATCGTTATCGCTGTGATCGGACTTTCTTCGCTTACATAGTTCATATTTATAACTTTCTTAAAATTCTCTGCACTACTTTATTATTGCCACCAAACTTCTGTCCATATCGTTTCTTCCACCTCTGACCATGGCAGCATAAATCGATCTCTTAATTTTAATTTCCTTTATTTTTCCTTTTTGTCCCTTTAACACCTAGAATTTAAACATTCATATTCTTTATTTTTTGTTTCAGCTCGTCGTCCTTTCCTTTTATTCTTTTTATATTCTATACTCATAATAATATTAATTAATTTCTTTTCTTTAAATTGTATTTATTTTATTTTGACTACTTTTAATCTTATACATTTTACTTTTGCTTCGTCGATTTTTCTACCGGCTCATTTCCGTTCAGTTCTTGCTGATTTTTTTTTCATTTTCCACTTATTTTTAGTCCAGGTTGTATCACTTCCACTCTTTATCATCTATTGTCAGTCTCTGGTATCCGGTTTTAACCCTCAATCTTTTTTGCGGCAATTGTTGTTGTTGTGTCATTAGCTCGTTTTTTTATTTTGTTATTTATATATACATTCTCTTCGTAGCTATTTAGTTTATTTTTAATTTTATTTTTCATTACTTCCTGTTTTTTTCATGTTGAACGTTTTTGGACCTAATTTATTGAGACCTCTAACCTGTGCTGTACCTTTAAGTGGTCTTCAATAAAGATTTGTAAACCGGTTTTGGATCAGTTCTGCTATACTTGTCATTCTAACATATTTTAAATCCTTTCTTTTTCTATCTATTTCCAAACTTCCGTTCACGTTGTTAATTTAATTTAAAAATTTTATTTTCCCTGATTAAACTTGCGTTTCCTTGTTTTATTTTTATTAGTTCCCTCAATATATTTTTTGGTGATGTTTGATCTCGTCGCTGTTTTTTATTGTTCTTTTACCATCTTCATTGAGCCATCTATTTTATCTCCTCCATATCATTCTCATACCTTTTTCTATTGTAATCATCTAAAGTGCTGTCGCCGGTGTCTGCCTTTACTGCACTTTTCGATTATCTCTCGTATAATAAACTCCGCCGATTTCTATTTATAATTCACTGTACAAATGTGTTTATCACTGTACTTTACGCATACCACCGTCGACTATTATCGTTTACTGGTAATTCTCAAAATAATTTTGCAGGTAATTAAATTCCATACTATAGTTTGACTATCCAGATCTCGTTTTTTATTTAAAGGTTATAATGTCAAATTTGTTTATTTCTATTTATTAACCAGTACGTACCTCATAATAATCGTGGGGTTGTGCCATGATTTATATACATTTCCACAAAGAGTGCATAGAAATAAACAAATTTGACATTATAACCTTAAAAATAAAAAACGAGATCTGGATGGTCAAACTATACCACATATTACTTTCAATACTGCATCACCTTCACTGAAAGAATTTATTAAAATAATCAGTAGACCAAGATTTCCAATGCGAAAACAGTAAATAAATTCCGCAGTTCTCCTAACTTTTCACGTCCAATTTTCTATTTTTGTTGTAAGCCTTATATTTATGATTTGTGTCCTCGTTTACGAAAAAAGCCGTAGGAAAAACAAATTTAGTAAGTTAAGCCAGAGGTATAATAAAACTGTCATAAACAAACTATTTAGTGCTCTTGAAGATTCCCATTTGTTATTTACACGCAACGTCCTGGTTTCTGAAGTACTGACTCAGAGGGTGTTATAAAACTAACCTTTATGTTTTAACAAGCATTTAGGCATATCAAGCTACTTCTTTAATGACGTTTTATTGCCTTCTGAAACTGTTGATGGGCGGTCAACGTCAAGCTCAATGCAGTGTGAAATTACTGTGAATTATGGAATATTTGTGCCGATAATTAACAGCAGTAATTGCCCATCAACCTATTTGCTGATCGCGTCATCGAAGACTGAAATCTGAAAAGTGTCAAGCAGCTATGAACAGCCCATGCCGGAACGGCATTTTTAAATCAACGAAAATACAGCAACTAGTTTTAATCATTATCAATTTGAAATGCATTTTGAATTTTCATTGTAAAAGTATAAATTTACCTTTGTTAATTATGTATTAATGTTACTAATTAATCGACAAAACTCATATTGCAACTTACAAGACTATATTTTTCCTCTTAGGTCTTCAGGCCCGAGACTAGTTTGTTTAAGCAATTCATGGAGTCGACCTGAGAACTTCATTTTCATTTCTTAAACAAGAGTCTTCTATTATTTGGTCCATGCATTAGTACCCCTAAGACTATTGTCTCTACAATTTCATTTCTTTTAATGATATTGACTATTATGTATTATTTATTTATATTACTTATTTCAACAGCATGGAGCCGTAAACCGGTCACCGCCAACCTAATTCAATATACATACAAAAATCTTTAGAAATAATTCAGGTGGATAAAGAGTACACTTATGTTTTAAGCTATGTCCCCTATAAAGTGGATCATCAGATTATGAGTCGGCGACTTGCTGTGGTTGTTGGGATTGGTGACTAATTTTCTTGGTTTATTTCTTATTTATGTCGCAATTCATTCACATTCACATTCTGGCATAATCCAGGGATCACATTTCGTTCCTTTGCTGTTTATATATTATATGGACCCGAGAATATATTGCAGTGGTTATTGCTCTCTAAATGTTGATAATTTAATTTTAAATAAATAACTGGAGCTACCAAAGCAAATATTTTTAGTTTGGGTTCGTCAAAGAACTAATGAATTAACTAAGTCTCTCAGGGGTAATTAAAAATTAGCTGTATAGTAACTCAAGTTTAAATAAATGACCGTAAGCCCCTACTTGTGATTCAATCTACCTGCAATTTAAATTTTGTTGGCTATACTCACGGCAGACATGAGCTCTTACTCAAGGTATGGGTTCACAGTTAGTTTTTGAAATTTAGTCGTACGCCACTGGAGCGTAGGTCAAATGCAAACTAATATGCTTCACTCGAGCTAGTCTGTCACAAATTTACGTTATGAAATTTATCAGGTGCTGGTCGTTCAGTGTTTTTCAATGTTAATTACAACAACTCAGTGAGCAGATCTAACAGGTAATTTTAAATTCTCCCGCTTAATTGAAGCGTCAGTAGCTCCTCTTTTGTTTTTAAACGAAAACACAACTATGTTGTTTCTCAAATCGACGCTGCAGAATCCTAACCTCACTTCTACATTTTCCAATTATCAGATCTAGGCTAACTGAAGGTTTGAAATGCCTGGAATCAGCTTCGGAGCAGCTTTCTTTATGTGTCCGGCAAGTTTCACGTCAATCGCATTTAAATTGGCTTCTTAAACTGACCGTATAATTTTACGCAGGCAGCGCCTCGATGCTCGGAAGGGTCGAACTGGGCCAAATCTTATGCGGGGGCGCCTGGAATAAAGTGCCGTGCATGCAGGAACTGGATGGGGTTGCCGGTGATGTGGTCTCGTGTCTAGGATCCCCTCACGATGCCTGGTACGAAGCTGGATCTCTGGTGCGAGGGTCGCTCGGCAGCCGATGCTGAAAATTTCACAAACTCAGGGAAAAATTATGCCTTTATTGCCCCGGATGCACTGAATTTTACTCCTCACAATGGTGCTATTATTTTTAATGTATTTTCATATTTAATTGTGAAAATCTTAAATTAATTCGAGATGCAAAAACCAAGCTGTCAGCGATAATTTATTCAATTGTTAATTAATTTTTAAAAGTTCGTTATAAACAAATGCACATCAAATTCATAAAACGAATATTCGAACTTATTCAATTTAGGTACTTTTTACAATTAAAATGCTTAAATCTAAAAACTTCTACAATAGTAACTTATTTACTAAATTGTCCTATAATTTTGCAATTAATGTCTTTCGATATTTCTCGCACTGCACTCTTAACAGTCCTTTCGCATATCAGTTGCACTGATTAATTATTCATTTCGCGCACTTCCTTTTTTAATAACTTTGGTGTTCAAATAAATGTCCATTTCATTTCTCACTTTTAAGTCAATTCACTGTTTGGATTCTAACTAATCTTGAATATTGATGATCCATTTTTTTATTAATTGCCTTAGATCTGTTATAATTTGTGCTTGTTGCACTTTTCTCTTAGCATTCTGCTTTATTACCAGATTATAATACGCCCAAAGAGAATTTTTTTATTAATGACTTATGACTTGCAAATACACTCGACAAGCATGTAGTAATTATTTTCATAATCGATTCATTCTTAATTGGATTGGCTTTGACATTTCACCATCCAGTTTATTATTTTAAATTAATTAAATATTGTGTGAATCCATTCTCTACGGTTTTGAGTTTTGCCTTTTTCCTTATGTTATGAAATTAATTTACTTATTACTGGCATTGCTTTGCAAATATGATTACTACTTCAAGTCTGATTTATTTTACTTATTGCAATTAGATACCATCTCCCATTCTGAGATTTTATGAATTATTCATTACTTTGCAGTGCTCAGAGAGGTGGGATTCAGGGCTTAAAACCATTGCAATATATTGTTGAATTTTGTATCAATTGTTACGCGGCAAAAACGACTTTAACGACAACAACGTGCCAGGTCATACGAAAATCCATAAAAAGTCTAGACGACTAGCGCGTACGATATCTCTCAAAATAGGGAATATAACTTACATAGGACCGCTGCCCAGCCCGTAACAAGAAGTTCCGACTAGATTCAGTAAAGCGAGAGGTGGTTCAACACGAGATAACACAAGGGCAACGGCCTAATAAAGGTTAAACACATATAAATAAATTGAGTGCCATCCATTTCCATCCAGATAAACGACAATGCAAAGGTAAGCCCTCTGAGAAACCGGGAAGCAAATGAGCCTACCTTTCGACTTTACCCTTGGCAAAAACCCAAAAGGAGTATGGTATGTGTGCAGCCTTGTGACTTCCCGGATCCGGCAACTGGAGCGCTCTGACCTACCTTGACGTTCACAACTTCGTCCAGGCTATGCTTTACATCAAACTTACACTAAAGACTGCTTAACCTGAAAATCGAAATGCAACACGCACAAAGAAAATACAACGGTAGCATTTAACAAATACCTAGGTCTATTGGTCTGACATAAAAATATAGTTTTGTACAGTAGTTCATACACAAAATATGCTGGCATTGGTTAGTACAAAATATGATTATTGCCATTAATTAGTGCGTGAGAAATGATTACTGCCATCGTATAGTACTCATATAGGGTCGTTAGCTTTAATTAGTGCTCGTAATAAGATAACTGCCATTACATAGTACACCACATACGACTGCTGACGTTAGTACAAAATATGATAGCATCACCTGCGGCAGGAACGGATCCCGCTCCCGACACGGCGATGTAACAAGGCTCCAACGGGTGTAGGCGTTGATGAAGCGTACCCAATGATCTCTTCACAGAACTCACATGCGGCAACAAAGGGGGGGGGGGGGGAGCGACAGGGTCAGCATGAGAGGGGTGACCAGGGACACGCTCTCGATTTGTTTGGATCTCACACAGTAGTGGTAATTTGCCTGTAGGGCGACGATAAACCGAAAGCGTTTGGCCATAAACAAAACGGGGCCTAAACAACACACCTTGCACGCTTCGCGACGTGCAACACGCTTGACAAACACGCCACGTAACGGAACACACACGGCAAGAGGCCGCCCCCGCGACCGAAGTCGCCGAGGCGGCTAGAAGCCACACTACAAGAACCGCTTGCAGTAACTGAACGAGGTCCCTCACCAACTGCCAACACCTAACTCACAAAAACAGAATCACGCCACGCAGCCGAAAGGAAAAACTGGAAGGGCTACTGCTGCAACGCAGACAGACAGAGTGAAACCGAGCGAAAACCATTCATACGCTCTCTTTCGCACTCATACACTCGCGTTTTAAATTCAATCTCGAAAACACGCTAGTATGCGAGTTCACCGCAGCTGCAAAGCGATAACAAACACACGTGTTCAGCAACAGCCCGGAGCCAATAATGCCTGCACAAAACCTGATACATTTAAATTGAAGCGGAAAAATATAAAAATTACATGTACATACGGGGTCGTAAGTTAGAAAAATAGGCACATAATTCGTACATTCGTATAACTTGAAAATGTCCTGACACAATCACCATCTCTCAAATTATGCGGCTAATAGGACCTTCTACCGTTTTTCTGACAATACTCGCAATTATCGATTTGGTACAAGCTAACTTAGTTTTGTTTCACGTGTCAAATGTGCTAATTTAGAAATGTCAGTTGATTTTTCTAGATTAGATCGTGCTTTTAAAGCAAAAAAAGTAACAAAACTCGTGTTTGGGACAAACATTAATCATTAGCATTGATACTCACGTAATAAAATAGTATTACACTCTGTCTGGTATATATGGTGTATACTATATAATATAAATTTTACATAAAATATGTATGAATCACGAAAACGTGACAAAATTTGAGTCATTTCCTAATAAAGATAACTGTATCTTATTACATTGAGAAATTCGTTTAACAGACAAATCGTCTGTATTTTTTTGCACTTATCCTTGAACATGTGTCGTATGTAGGGTGTAAACGGAAATATCGTACATAGGAAAAAGGCAATGTTAGAAATTACGAAGGATATACTATATCTGCGGGAACGTGACATAGCAACATTGTTTCATTTACTGTCCGCGCAGCGAGGAAAAGCTTACGGAAAAGAGGGATGTGGGCGGATTCGTGTTATACGTTTGGCAGTACTGAAGTGTAGTGGCAGCCTATGTCCAATTCGAGGTTAGCCGGTTAAGTTTCACGTCACTCTGTGTCAAATAATAAAGAAAACCTAACCTACTAACCTCGAATTTGACACAGACTCACAGCGTTACCAACAATACACTTTAGTTCTGCCAAACGTATAACAAGAATCTGTCCGCAACCCCTTTTTTCTTAAGCTTTCCTTACGTTGCACGGCCACTAAAGCAAACAACGTTGATATGTTACAGAACCGCAGATATAATCGATCCTCTGTAATATTTTATTTTATCCTATTATGTTACTCCCGGGTGTCTTACAAAGAATTACATCTAGTATGATTTGAATTTCCCATAATGCAATCTAAAATTTTATTTGAAATTGGCAAAACTGTAAGTCTATGTCAAATTCGAAATTAGCAGGTTATGTTTTGCTAACCACGAATTTGACATAGACTTACAGTCTTGCCAATTTCCAATAAAATTTTTGATTGCATTTTGGGAAGTTCATAGCATACTAGATGTAATTCTTTTTAAAACACCCGGTATAATAATAACTGCTTAGCAACGAGTTGCGTTAAGATTAATTTAACAGCACTAGTGTTGTTAAGAAAAATAACATAACGATACATTATTAGCATTTAATCACATGTTGGCAGTACTCACGTGTATTTTTGGTGACAATGTCAGTCTATGTCAAATTCGATGTAAGTAGGTTAGGTTTTGTTTGCTGTTTGACACAGACTGGCGCAAAAGTTAACCTGCTAATTTCGAATTTAACATAACTTGACAGTGCTACCAACAATACAGTATTGAGTGATACCACCACAGCCATAGCAGATATATGTCTCGCTGTTATGTCCATAATAAAAAAAAATTCTATTTTTTTAAAAAGATTAGTATTTTAGGATAAAATAAACCGTGTTACGATATACATAACATTATCTGCTTTCTACATTACTCGAAAATTTTAAGGAACTCGCTTCTAACGTCGCTCGTTCATTCAAACTATTCTCTCGTAATGTAAAAAGCTTGAAAACGTTACTTGAATCGTAAATTACTATAACATTGCCTTTTCCCTATGTACAATATTTCCGTTTATACTCTGTATATAATATTTCAATGTTAAAGCATATTGTCTTTATATTTGCATGTGCAAGTTTCAAAATTTTCTTATCCATTTTTAACGCTGTTACATTAACTTTACCGTATGGATTATTATTATGTGTACAAACATTATAACGAGGAAAAAGATTTGGAAAACTTCAAAAGTTCTACCATAACTTGAAGTGTATTTTAGTCTCTCTTATTCCTTTGGGAGTATTGTTAGCCAGAGGTCGCCTTATCTCATTTAATGCTGGCAAACGAAACCTAATGGAGCCGCTTCTCAAGAAAATAATGTCTAGTTTTATCTGTTTTATTTTACGAGCATATGCCTCAAACTTAGGGGGAACAGACAAAATGTATTTGAATTTTCTTAAAAACAAACTTAGGTACGTTTAACACTTAAGTGTAGAGATGTTGAATTTTATTTAAATTACTGTTCTGCTTTAAGATTAAGGTGATTGTCGATTTGTTAATAGAAGAGATGACTATTTCTAAAAAAAATATTCTTTACCCTATAGGTAAAGATATTAAACTTTTAGCACCCATAATTGTTTCAAAAAGGTATCTCGATTTGAACACGAAATTTACGAAATGAATATAATTTACTGTGACCTTTGTTTGATTTTATCCAACAAGACTTTAATACAATCTAACTTCAGCCTAAGGATTGTTTTGCGTAGACCACCACAGTTTGCTAATTCGTACTTACTTTCTAATTAGCTTTTTAGCCATCAAAGTAAGTGGCTGTTTTATAATTAAAGTATTTTTACATTTTTAAAATAGAATTGCAAATAAGAAAATTGAGGAATAAAATGTTTTTGTCGTATTTACCAAAGAAAGCTAGACCTAATAACGGTCCGTGAATGTTCAAAATCGTTTACAAAATAAGTAATGTTTCTCATAATACTTAAATAATAAAGGACAGGAACATTAAGAAATGCGAACTCTATTAATTCTCGAACAAATCAAATATAGCAGTCAGTTTGATTTGAATCTGCGCTCCCAGGGGCATCCAAGTACTAGTCAGACGTTATACACTCTCGGTTAAGAACGCTACCCAACGTTTTTGATTGTTGTTGTATTATAAAAGGCATGGTGGCGACAGGATCGATTGCGAACGAACTGTGCCAGATCGGTAACGAAGAAAACGTGATAGGCGCAGGCAGGCACAACACGCGTTTATACAATATGAAAATTATATTTTGCAACAACTGAGTTCTTGTATTTAGTAAATATCGTGTCAGGCCATTTTACATTTCTCAGTGATTTAATCAGCTACACAAACCTTTAAAACAGTTTTGGTACATAAGTGGCGAGTTTGCCTGTATTTCGAGTCCATTTTAAGCATGGTTCATCGCATAGTACTGCAATTATTAGTATCAAGTATATCCATTCGTAACTTTGTACACCCCTTTCATCATTGTTACTAATTTTTAATCTTTGTGCATCCCTGTCATCTTGGTTTCGTGCAGCTGCGTGTCCCAGCAGTCGTACGCGCGTTGATTTGCAGGTTATTTAAAATTCATCCCGTGAGCACAACAACGATAGCCTCTGATTGTTTCGCTGGTGGACGACCAGGCGTTGAGAGTCTCTGACGCATCCTGCGCTGTGATTGGCCGGGGTGAATCTCTCGAGGCACAGCTGTGTTTACGAGCGGGGTTTTTCTTGGCAGTCGGAGACAGACGCTGCTTGGTGACGTTGGTGTGCACTCGTGTGTGGGTTAAAGAAGTCCGTGGCGAGTCGTTGTGGGAATTCAGTTGATATGTGTGCTTGTTAAAGCCAATTTACTGGGGTCGTTTGGGAGGCGGGACCCTGTTCAAGAAATTACCTATACAACGGTTCCGCTGTTAGCTGTGTAATGGCCGAGGTGGCCCGTACACAATCCGCTCCTTTTAGAGGATTCTAGAGGACGCCGTAGCTTTTCGGCTCTTGTCACACACCCAGGTGCGAGCAATACACCGACACTGCTTTGAATGCCACCGGCCGCTGCAGGCTGAGCCCGCTAACAAGGTAAAACTTGTGCAATAGGCTAGTTCGTCCGCATGTTCTTGTAACGTAACCCTTTACGTCGGCGCCCGACTCTGAAGTAATGCAATAGTACATTCCAGTTTGCGTTTGATACATAACCATTGCAGAATACACTCTGATTAAAATATAACATTGTAATCTAACATTCTGTGCTACAAGACAATTTTGCTTCTGTAAATTAATCATTCACGTTTGCGTTCGACACAGTACTAATGCCGAGTACAATCTGATTAAAATATAACGTTGTGATCTAACATTCTGTGCTGCAAGACAGTTTTGTTTCTGTAAATTAGTCATTCAAGTTTGGGTTTGACATCTTCCGAATACAGAGTACACTCTGTATAAAATCTATCGCTGTGTTCTAACATTTTGTGCTGCAAGACAACTTTGTTTCTGTAAAATTAAGTACTAATGCAGAGTACACCCTGAATAAACTTTAACGTAGTGTTCTAAAACTCAGTGCTGCAAGATAACTGTGTTTTGTAAATTAGCCTTTCAAAGCTGCGTTTGACGTATAATTGATGTAGAGTACACTCAAGTACAACATTTAATTTATTGTTCGGCTCAGCTATACGCCGCAACCTTTAGTTAAAGCGCTTCCCAGCTTACGAGCCGGCATACGTGCCGGATATACCTGTACTTTTGTATGATGTTTGGTAGGTCACTTGGAGTGGCCCAATAGATGTATTAACCGTACCGTCTTATACTTTTTCTTTTGGTGTCTTGTGCATGTTTGTTTACAGAGTGACTGTGTCACTGTGTTACTACCATAATAAGGTGAGACCCGGACGTGGCAGATGAGCATTCCAGGTAGGTTGTTGTGTCTGTCGCTGCACTGTGGCTTCCACAAATTGTTATTTGAGTATTTTTCGCCCCGTTTGACCCTAAAGGTCCAGTTGAACGTGGTTACCCATATTTGGATCTTGTGGCGCCCATTTCGTTAGCAATACCCTATATACTTATCGACACGCCTGTTCTTGACGTTTCTCAGAGTGAGCGTGCTCATTTACCGGATTTGTTCAGCATTCGATACTCTCTCATCCGCGAGTATCATAAGATCAATTTAATACCATAACAATCGTCGTAAACCTTGCATTGTTGAAATAAATAGAAATCAAAGTTGTTACCTTGTATGCACTAAGAAGCTACAATACAACAACTACATAAAATGAAGTTTCGCGATACATTTACCATATTTCTTATAATTTAACAAAACAAACAGAAGCACCCAAGATAGGTATACTATACTATACATATAACGGGTGTTCAAAAAGTCTTTACGTCCTGGGCGGCTATAGAAATTCAAACGTATGAATAATATGTTGGTCGCACTGTAAGTCTATGTCAAATTCGAGGTTATTAGGTTAGGTTTTGCGTCAGTTTTGACACAGACACAGCGAAAGATAGATAACGAAGTTATTGGTACTTTAATTCTCTACAACTTTTGTTCTTATCCTTTATACGTTAAAGTCAAAATTACACGAAAAAATACAGTAATTTCATTTTATCCCCACTTCTTCGGCTCTAAGTGGAAAAATATTCATCTTACGAAAAAGAAGGTATTAACCAAAGGTATGCAAAATTACATTTCGAACGGGTTTGGTGATTACCAGTTTTACTGTAAAGTTGAAAATAAGCGAGTTATTTAATAAAACAAATTATCCTTTACATTCAAGATGGCGGTTCAAAATCTGGTCTTAGACTGCTTATAAAACCCCAAAAAGATTTACGAAAGAAAATTGCTGGAACAAGTGTTTGCAATTTCAAATGTATAGTTGGCGCCATAAAAACGTGAACGGATTCTCGCTGCCATGGCATTTGTTCTGATTTTGATTATAGTAAATAATAAAAATTATTAAAAAATGGCATGGCAGCGAAAATCCGGTCAAAATTCCAAGGGCGCTAGCTGTACATATTGAGTGGACTATTTTTCATGGTTTATCGTTGGTCCGTATTTTTTGGCGGATTCCATTAGTCTAGTTGTTGTTTTTCGCTTCTATCTAGGACGACGTCGTCGGCATATGCAATGCATTGGTATGAGTTGGTGTTTGTTGTCTCTTCTCTTCTTAGCCTTGCTTCTAGTATGATTCTTTCTAGTACTAGATTGAAATGTAGGGCTGAGAGTGATCCGGTTTTCACAGTAAACTCTTTTGACTCATTTACATTTACTTGGTTCGTGGTTGTAATCATTGTCATCTTGCAGCCTTACTAATTTGCTTGAAATAATGAGGTCTTTCATGGCTTCATATAGTTTTTTTCTGTCTATGAAATCATACGCTTTTTGGAAATCTATAAATAACGCATAGCAATTTTGCATTGTGTGTTTTAAAAGAAAAATTTGGTTTGTTGTACTTCTATCCTTCCTTGGTAATGTCGTTTTTTCTGCGTAGGATTCAATTCTCTGCTTTATCAAGATCGATACCTCTATAGTTGTTACATATTGTCCTGTCCTCCTTTTCTGTATATCGGGAGTAGTTTCTACCTCTTTCTTTGTTGGTGGATTGCTTTCATCCTCTTCTTGTCTTTCTGTTTCATTCTTTTCTTCTACCGTTTCTACTGTCTCTTCTCCCTCTATCGGGTTAAGCATTGCCTCCATATTTCCAGTTGTTCTTCGTCGTTGCATTAGGTTTCCTTCATTGTCCTTATAATAAAAATACGGATGGAGTTTTATATTCTCCTTTTCCTTCCCTTACTTTTTTGTATGTTTTTTATCTCTGTGTTTTTAAATTTTGTGCCTATTTTTTGTAATTCTAGTTTTTTACTTGCTCTTTTAGCATTTCTACATACTTGTTTTACTTTTCTTCGTTGCAGTTGGTATGCTAGTTTGTCTTCGCTCGTTTGTGTCTTTACCATCTTTATTCTTAGTGTTTTCATTTATCCTATTTCCTCCTTATGTAAGTGTTTCCTGGGTTCATGCATGTTTCTTTATTTTTTTTCTCTTGAACGCTGTGCTTACTATTTTCATGTTGTTTTCTATTGCGAACGTAAATATTCTAACTCCGTTTTCATTGCACTCTATATGCTTGCTTTCACCACCTGTTACTTTTTTTATATATTTCTTCTTTCTTTATTTTTGCATTCATGCCCTCCCTAATTATTTTTATTTTTCGTCTTGGGAGTTTGCGGTAAACGTTTTCCATCGATTCAAAAAGCTCTTCTTTCTCTTCTTCGTTGGTGCGTGTGCATTTACTATTACTCGTACTATATTCTTGTATTTCCTTTTTAGTCTTATATAGCACAACCTCTCTGAGACTGGCACAAAGCTTTTAATTAATCCGTTTTGGGTTTCTGTTCATTAAAAAATCCAGGCCATATCTTCATTGTTCATTTTCGCTGGTACACTATATGTAAATTGGTATTGCTGCTATATAATTTAAGTGAGTTTCTGGTATTGCTAAGTTGTCCAGTTTGTATCTGTTTCCTTCATTGATTAGTATTTTGATTGTTCCTTCCTCGTAAACTCCATGTATGTTCTATGTGCCTAAAATCATTCTCATTTTCCGTATTCATTGCTTGTGTCATCTCCGAAGATTCAGTTGGGCGATTGGTTTTAAACTTTTGATCTCCTCGGACGATTCATATTTCATCCTGTTTATTTCTATTCTGGGATAGTCTATTTTTGTGGTATTTATTTTTTTCTTTTAAATTGTTGCTTTTTTCCGCATTTTTATTGAACCTTTTGCTCCTCTATTGTTAAATCGCTGCCAATGTAAATTTGTCTGCATCCAAGTTTGTGTTTGTCTTGTAGAACGTTTATCTATTCTTGGAAAGGTTTAAGTTTTGCGACTATTATTTGATTTTTTGTGGTTTAACAATTTTCTACGGCATTTCTATTGCCACTTTGACCTCGATTTCCTTCTGTATTGTTTCCTTGAATTTCTCTTCTTTGCTTTCTTGCATATTTGTTCCCTTTATAACTGTTCTTTTTATTAGCTTTCTCTTGCGATTCGAATTTCTTTTGAACATTCTCTATTTTGGTTCTCATAAAGTTCTTTTATTTTTCCCAATCTACCCTTGTTTTAATGAGTTCCTCCTTTATCACTCTCGTTTCCTCCCTGCATCTTTTCGTTTCTTCATTGTTAGCTCGCATTTCATTGTTGTTTATTTTTAATTCGTCTCCGATGTGTTGCAGTTCGTTCGTGTTCTCTTTCATTTGCTTGACCATTTCTTCGATTAATTTCCTTAGTCTCTCCAGGTTTTTTCCTGTATTTTCTTCTTCATCGTTTGTGTTTTTGTACGCGATCTGGGCATTTTCTGCTTCTTTTAAAGGTGTCTTCTTCGAGTGTGTTCCCGTCCCTTTTTTCTTGATTTGTTGTATCTCTTCTTCTTTTGAAGTAGTTTTCGAATGAGTTTACGGAACTTTGCTTATGTCACTATCACTATCTCAGCGCGCGGGCCTTCTCCTCTTGTGTAGAATCACGACCTTCAAAATTAACCGCGTTATTTTGTGACTCGTTAAACTTTCTCTGCGTTCCGCCACTGCCCCAATGTTCCAATTGTACGGTTTTATTTCCCTATTTACGTATTTGCGACGCACTGGTTTTCTCCGCATTTTTCAACATTTTCGCCCGCATGTTATCAATCCCCACTCCCAACCGGATATTTTATGCACTTTGTTAAGCTTTATTCTCGTTGGTACTCGACCCGACACTATAACACCACTTTGTTTTCACTTTTCTTTAGTTGTCACGCACTCTCACATTCGCCAAAATAACTTTGCTACCGGTAAAAAAGTGTACTTTACGCCGCTGTGTGATGCGCCCGTTCGCACGGTCATCCGTCGCCACTTTTATTTATTTATTTTTATTTATTTCGTACTCAGCCAACAGCCGTTAGGCCAATTATAGGCGTCGCTGTACATTTATGCGGACTCCCAACGCCACTAACAACTGTCATGATGTTATTATGACATCCGGGACCAACTATTTCCGTGGCAGCCGTACCACGAGGCTGCCACTTAACCAATACTGCAAATAATATTCATTAAAAAGCACTTAACGTAACTTTAGCCTGTAGCAGGTGTGTTCTATGTGTTATTTCAATTTTCATGCAGAAGCAAAGTATAAACTTAATTATACATTTCTTATTTTCTCAACGCCGCATTTTAAGCCAGTTGATTAAAAACGAATAAATAGTAAAATCAATTTCGCTAGTATAATGATACACCTGTCAACTAATACACTTCACACGAAGTACATACCTGTACATATATGTATTTTATTTTGTGGCGTTTTAAAATTGCTTTATTATTTTAATTAAGTACGTTGATTGTAAATGAATGAAATACTAATTTCTTAAAGTTTTCCTAAAATAACTAAACATAGATGAATCGAAAAAGTTTACCACTGTCAAAGTTGTGTTTGATATTATTGTAAAACAAAATTTTCTATGGACATTTATTTACTGTGATAAAAGAAAATAATTATAAGGTTTAACAAGGAATTTCAATATTGACCAAACTAAGCAATTAACAAGGATATCGCTAAAATTCGGCACTCTTCTTCAATACAACATTCGTTTTTGTTTAGAGATGGCCTTCTTAAATTACACACCCAAATACTACATCAGACTTGTTCTGCATCTCAATACCAACTGTTTGAATAATTTGTTTTGATGATTCCTAAGCAGCGTCAATTCCGTCATAGTAAATACATTTTTGAGATGATTTTACACATAAAAGTTTAATTTATATTGACGATACCTCAAGCGGGATGTAATGCAGCATACCGTATGAATAATACATTCAATTTAAAATAATATCCAGATATGTAATGTATATCATGTGATGTAACAGTTGTATGTTTTAACTAGTGGTGTTGTAAAAGGCAACCGGAGGATTGTTTATATCAAGCAGTAAAAAATATATTGAATTGATAATCTACGATAAATAGTCACGTTAAGGGTTAAACTCCCATTAATTGTGAAGAATAATAATTGATGATTTGATACGTAGTAGCAATATAGTATTCTCTACGATCAAATTTGACATAAGTCACAAATAGTATTCAAATATAAAATTCAAGATTGTTCGATTCCATTTAACGTGGTATTTTACTACGAAGCCAGTAAAAAAGTGAAAGTGAGTGTTGTGGTATGCTGATGAACTGTCTATACGCATAATAGACGTCTCAAAAAGCTCCAACGAGCTTTATTTTGATCGGGAACAACCCAGGGAGGTGCTTGCTGACTAGAATTTATACAGTTAGGAGCTGAGATAACACATTCAGGTACAAGATAGACAATCAGAAGGTTAATGCCCATTTCTTATAAAATATTAAGAAGTTATGTAGCAAATTTGGTGCGGAAACTCATTAAAACAATTGTAAATATATTTAGAAATTAATTTAAGAGAATTAATTTTTTTAATTTAATAGTGATTCGAGTACTCGACGTTTTTTGATCATTATAATTTGAAATTTACATTTTGGTATTAGATAATGTTTTAAAATATTCATTTAAATCAAGTTTGGATATCTAACATTTGATTAAACTAATTTTGACAATATCTATTTATTTATGTAATGTCAGTTCAAACTTCGATGTGCTACTAACAAACTGAAAGTATAAATTTAATTTTGTGAAGTACCTGCAACGTGTATTTGATTCACTAAGTCAAATAGTTATTATATTTTAAAAGTAATTCAGTCTTTAACTACAAGAAAAAGTTGTTAGTTGAAAATTTACTCATTCAGCTGGTAGTCAGGAATCCCATTGCTTGCAACACTGACTAGTTGGGGCTTTAAAAAACTATAATCACATGAAATAATTCTAAATGTCAAATTGATTTATGAGATACGTCAAATATTATTTATTGTACTAAAAAGTGAGCTATACCTGATAATGCTTCTTTTTAAGAGTTAGTAAACGGGTATACTTAATTTGATATCAATTGTAATAACACCGTAAGAGAGTGTTGTATTACAGGGAGTAGCAATAATAGTCCAGTCAGTAGAGGTTCTTGCCCTACAAAAGGTGGGGTAGAAACGATTTTTATATATTTTGTTCAGATCGGGATTCTAATGAAAAATCTAAGTTTTAGACCTTGGAGGGTAAAAGGAAGTTGGGTGTGTATCACAGCAGATTTTTTCAAATAATTTAAAAATAAAGTAATGACAGTTATATTTAAAAAAGTTTGTAACGTCTACGTTTACAAGGCGAAGTTACAAAAAAAAAATCCCTGCACTTTTAGATGATCGTAATGGTACTATTCATACTCGCGTCACAGCTTTGCTTTCGGTTGCGTTAATTCAGATCGTCGATGCTTGGGGCAATTGTCATCAGTTTTAAGCATCATTTGATAGAGTCAACCAAGACCGCTTCATGATTTAAAAGTACGCACGTCAGTTAAGTTTGCTTCGCTCAAAATCAATCAGTTCTACAGAAGATGTAGGATAAATTTCAAAATAGCAAAATAAAAAATTTACGAAAAAAATTACATTCCAAAATAGATTCTAGTGGCATGTTTACTATGTGGTGGTCAAGAAGTAAATTTTTATAAAATTCGAACCTTAGCTTTGCAATGCTTCTATGGCTTAGAACGTCAATTGATTCAAGAACCCATGGTTCTTAATTTATATTCGCAATTCATGCGAGAATAGTTTAGATAAGGATCAGGTGGAATTAATGACAAATCCTAGGTTTCCAAACGAGAGTTCTAAATTCCACGCCACTCGAGTGATATTGGATACTTCGGCCAAATCTTTTAATGCAACTTCCTCTAACCATAATTTATTAATAGATAGAGAACTACAATTACAAGTGTATTAAATTTTCGCGTTCACGCCATTACCTTTATATCGAAATTAAACAATGTATAGGCAAGTTTTAACTAACCCCCCAATCGTGTCAGTTACTTGAACTTTGTGATGCTTCCCAATTAGAATATACCGTAGTAGTAGGTTTACGCTTGGGTCACGAAGACTTCGTTCTCGTTTCGCTAGTATGTAACAAATCTAAAGTTGAACTCCTTAAGGGGATATTGATACCGAGTTTAGAACTTTGTGTTGCCATATACTGTCGAAATTAATGTCGTTTATCATAGAATGTTATATAGCCACAAGTTTAAAATCAACATCGTCGAATGGTCAAACTTTAATATTGTTTTAAGTTGGTTTAAGTCGTCGCCCCACAGATGGCAAACTTTTGTGAGCAATAGAATCTATAGGGACAAAGTCCCTATCAGGCCGTCTTATTCATCTTCTCACTCCGTCTAAGTTTGTGAACAGTTAGACGATTACTACGGGCATCTGTAAGCAAATTATTTAATTTTTTGGTGTTTTGGAGTAGTTAAATATTTTCACTCAGCGAACACTTGTAATACTGTAAGTTACAAAAATTCTGCAATAATGTTTAATAATAGCAGCTCTGGTGAAGAGAAGAGATATTGGTTCCATATGAGCTTCGTGCTGACATTCAAAAACTGAAAACCAACATTTTATTTTCAGTTCATATTTATTCTGTATCCCATTTCTCTTGCTGCATGTTAACAAACATCCAACCCATGTTGTTCGACAATGTAACTTCTAGAACTATTACATCTTATTACCTTAAATTCGTTTAACTAACTCAAAAATGTTAGTAAGCATTATATCACATATTTCCTTAAAATTTATTATACAGGATAATTTGTAATTTACGGAGGAGATTTTTAGGGTAGATAGATGGGACTAAAGTAAACAGTTTTTATTGCCAAACATTTAATGAAAAACCAATAATAAAAAAATTACAGTGGTTTAAAGGTCTTAAAAAAGTTTCCCACTATTAGAGTACTGCTGAAATTAAATTGTTTTCTAGAAAATTTTTCCAAAGGAACAGGATTTCTTTGTTTTCTTGGAACGATATAATTTCAAACATAAAGAAAAAGAAAGACAGAGTGCTCACTCCACTCCACGCTAAATTCTATAACTAATTTCTACTTCATCGTCATTATTAATTTTTTATAATTACTTATTACTGTCTTATATTTAAAAAAAACGAATTTGAATTTTTTATCGTTTACTTAAAAAAATATTTTTTATCGTTTACTAAGAACAAATATTGTACATAATTATTTTATTTGTCATTTAATTAACAGTACCCAAAGCTAAAGTCTTAAATATTAAAGCGCAGGTTGCAAGTGCAGGGATTTTGAGTTCGAATTATCATTGCGGTTATGCCTTTTTACTTCCTTTTACGATAGATGAAGTATTGGATTCACCCCAAAAAATAGAAATTGAGTTTTCAACAGATCTTCACGTTTTAGAGTTCCCTGATCCCAAATAACATATATATTTTTTATTGGTCTGTCTGTCTGTCTGTGAACAGAATATCTCAAAAACGAAAAGAAGTATGGTGTTGAAAATTCATATATACGTTTTGTGTACTATATAGATGCGACAGCAGTAACTAGGTGTTTACTCTTGTAATTTTTCAGTTTTTTCGATTTTTTCAAAAACGGGTTTAACGATTTTTTTCAAACTTTACATTTTTATTAAATTTTTAATGTGTATTGATGTGAGATAGGTGATTTTCCAGTTGAATACTTCTAAAGTAGGTTTCTTTTGTTTTTTGTCTATTTTTCTATTAACTCCTATTTTAAATAGAACACCCGACAGATTACTAGATTTTTACTTCCTTTTATAATGAAGGAAGTATTGGATTCACCCCAAAAATTCGAAATTGAGTTTTCAACAGATCTTCAAGTTTTAGAGTCCCCTGAACCCAAAAACATATTTTTGTTCATTGATCTGTCTGTCTGTGTGTGTGTGTGTGTGTGTGTGTGTCTCTGTGTGTGTGTTTGTCTTGTTTGTGAACAGAATATCTCAAAAACGGTATGGCGTTGAAAATTCATATATAAGTTTTTTGTACTTTGTGGATGCGACAGCAAGCTTTTAAATAAAATCGCATAACCGGAAGTCGGTGTTTACTCTTGTGATTATTCGTTTTTTTTCGATTTTTTCAAAAGCGGCTATAAAGATTTTTTCAAACTTCACATTTTTATTACATTTTTAATGCGTATTGATGTGATTTTCCAGTTGAATACTTCTAAAATGGGTTTCTTTTGTTTTCCTCTATTTTTTTTATCAACTCCTATTTTATATAGAACACCCGGTATATTATTACATTTTTGAATTCAGCTTAAAATTTTTGGAAAATGTGTCTCTTCAACTAACGCTCTATTTTGAACCGTTTTTGTAGAACTTGTAATTTTTGAAAATTTGAAAAATGCTTAAAAATTTAAAATCAAATTTTTGGCTAATTATAAGATCACTGTAAAAGACAGTTGTGTGACAGTTGTGTGACGTATTACACCAGATTTTGTAATATATTGCAGTCTAATGATACACCAGGTCATGCAAGTTTACGCTTAAAAAATTGGCTTAATACAAATTTCTCCGAGAGATGAATTGGAACAGGCGGTCCAGCGGCATGGCCATCGCGTTCGCCAGAACTAACTCGCATGGACTTTTATCGCTGGCGTCACATGAAACAGTTAGTTTATACTACGGAAATACACACTTGGGAGGAATTACATGTAAAATACAACAGGCTGCAGATACTATTCGCAATAACCAATAAATTCTTTTGACAACCCAACAATCACTTTTACGACACAGAGCCTTGTGCATCGATAGTAGTGGAAACAATTCCGAATATTTTTGTGACTAATAATAATGATACTATACTATTAAAGAGTTTATTTGGTAAATTCACTTTTATGGATGTTGATAGCAAATCAGAAAATCAAGAAAAACTCGTTAACGGCATAGTTTAGGATATAAAGTACATTTTTTTTCTATAATAATTTTCAAGGTCAACTTTCTAAGGGATAAGTTGCAATCCTACAGGGTCCCTAGTTTTAATAATGTTGGTACATATATTTTTAGCTCTTTTTTTCCACTAAAAAAATTATTGTCATTTTGAGAGATATGTCATAGTAGTGGGTAAAACGAACAGCATAGTAAAATATTGCAAATTGATTAATTATTAAACTTAGTATCGTCGAAAACTTTAAGTAGATATAACGCTCTTTGCGGTTTGGTGTTTTACATTTTATATAAATTTATGAATTAAACTTGTAATGAAAGCGGTGAGGTAGGCAGATGTGATTCTGCCTGACACGGAATATCATAAAAATGCAAAGGCAACATCTACATAAATATTACGCAGAACGTTGTTGATAAAGGAAAGACGAAATGTAGATTTCTTTGAAGTTTGCACAATTTTGCTTCTCGGTAGTCCGATCTCGGAAGTGCTAAGTAAGTAATTAAAGAAAATAGTGGTGTTAATGGGAACTGAATTATAGTACTCCTTACCTGAAGTAAGTTGAAGCCTATTAAATGTTAAAACCTGGTATATAACAGTAAAATAACGTGGGGATATAAAAGCCGACACGTAATGCCCCCCAAAGGATCTGAAAGCGTGCTTTATTGGGTTACTGGTTTCCGTTGTTGGATGATAATGTATATTTGTTTAGTGTATATCTGTGTGAATATACCCAGATTCAATTTGTTTTTTAAACGTTCTCTAAAATAACATACAGTTCATTCTAAAAGTGTCTACCGAGATGCAATGTGTGTGAACTTTAAAGTTGTTATTTATAACTTCAATATACTACGTCGATGTTGAAATTATTTTGAATTGAAACTATTGCCCTTAAATAAAATTTTCGTAATAACAAGTTATCTGCTATTTCAATAAATCATATGAAAACACATTGGTCTGGACAATGTTGCCGCGAAACGTCAAAAACCACTGAGGTTGCCAAAAATCAAAATAATGCACATGTGGAACATAAGAAGTGTAAGTGAGATATTTATTGCGATAGTTTGAACAAAGTTATACGATTTGCCATAATTTTACAAGTTCAGATACTGCAATCGACATTAGAAAATTGAAAAAAATAGTTGCCAAGTATTATGTCCAGGTGTATGCGAAGTGCGAAGGTAATACATTAAAATTCCGCTCAACTTTTATAATAAGACAGCAGCTGCCCTTCTTCCAGCAAAATATATTTATTATGTCGACTAAATAATGGACACCGACAAAGATCGCCGTTGATCTACACACTGGTAGCGAGAGGTTTCTCCAGGAATGCATCGGGATATAGAGCGTTGATATACAGGGTGTCAATATACAAGGCCCAGATAAATGGGTCTTCGGTGGAACGACATGAAGGTTTTTCCAAATAACCATATCTAGTCGCAGATACAAAATTTCACGTAACTCAAACGAGACGGAATCGGAATTTCAGAGTGTTTCTAACATCCGGCAAAGATCGTAATTTTCTAAAATAGGCTCGATAGACCTATTCAAGCTGCTGCATTTACAGAACAATGTCACTCATATACGCAGGAGCTCTCTGCCTGAATTTAGCTCAGAACAACAATAACGAAAGTCAATTAAAAGTAACGTCAAACAGACAACTGTATACGAAGGTACCTAGAGAAATTCTAAATAAATCTCCACCGTTTCTGCAAAAAAAATGTTGTGTGCACAGCGGGAGTAAAGCGTATTCTAGTGCCTTGCATACAGGTCTATGGTATTTCAGAGGGCTATAACACTATAAATATATTTAACCTTGGCTGCAAAATCGCAGTGGTTACAGTTATATTAAAAGAAAAAATAGTTTTAATCCATATCTTGAACAAAATAGATGTGTTTTATTGACTCCCATTAATGAATATATTATGTTGATAATAAGTGCAGCGCTCTAGTGTACAACACTTTTATAAGCCAGATAGCAAGCTGTAAATACCCAAACTAATAGCGTTCAACGATCCAGCTAGGTACTCCGGAGGGAAAGGTGGGTTAACATTAAAATCATTAAAACCAAATACGGGTGCCACCAACTTCATTCTCCCAACAACTCGTTAATTTAAGTTGGACGATTCTTCAGTGATATGGTAATCGCAACTTACATTGAAGGCAGATATCTCAAAATTACATCTATCAGATGCTATAACCTGTTATAGAAAGGGAAAGACATACATATAAAGCAATTAAAGCCATATTTATTTCCAATACATGCAGACAAATAACTTGTAAGGATAGTTTCTAGTTCGGAAACAAATCCTTAAACCTATGTTATCCAAAGATAAGGTACGTAAGTAATTGAAGTGAACACCAATACCAAATCCGCAACGTGTACACGAGGCGTTCACAGCATAACATGTGCAATTTTTAATTTCCACTGTAAGTTTCACGTACAAATAAACACAGTGGGTACATAGAAAATTGTATTAACGCATTTATTTATTTTATTTTATTTATGTAACGTTTCAACATTTTAGAATGCAGATATAATAATTTTCAGTTAAATTAAAGCCACAGAAGCCAAGCTTGAGCGTGGCCCAAGAACTCAAATTATAATGCTATCTCCACATCTATGATGCTCCTACATAGAAATGCCAAACAGAATTAATTATATTAAACAATATTTGACTTGACGAATATCCATACAAAAGCATCGCAATTGCGGCAGGCAGGAACTAAATAAACTATGAGAGCCAACGGAGAAGACATACATGTACAGTTTCAAACACTAATTAAGCAATATTACTAACTGCAGACTTCGAACAGGTAAGTATAAATAAATCAATAAAACGTAAATCAGGCAAACAAGTAAATGCCAATATTGTCATTTCATAAGCTTATTCACGCCGATACAGTTTGAATTGCAGCAAAAATATTTAGTTAGAATGCAAGGTTCAATTCACCGTCGGCGTCGATCAAGGAAACTGATGTGGCTTCAATCTCGCATAGGTGTTGCATAATACGGTACCAGCGTAGACAAATCGTACCGACACACTCGCACCATAAACTGGAAATCTAAATATCCAAGTCCATAGATAGCAAAATATTAAACTCCAACATTTACTCAAAAAGAAAAACTTTTAAGTGTAATTAGCACTGAAACAATAGGGCGCCAGACTACAGACGCTAAGCGTTTTTGGGAAAAATATTTACTTCAGGTGTAAAACGGCTTATTGATCCAATCTCCACAGAAAGTGCTGACTTATCAAAAACCATCGGGAAAGGAATTAAAATGCGTAATGACAAATTGCCAACATGGGCTTTCAAGGCACGACTCACGAAAAACTGCATATAAATCCACCGACATGTTGGTTCTCCCACATTTCACAAGTAAGAACTGGGAAAACAAACAAGACCTGAAACCACCAAATCTCTAAAATTTCTTCTAAAGGCAAGACGCGAATCCCTGAAGATTTCAGATGGTTTTTTGCGAATTATCGAGGAAATTGTTTAAATGAATGACAAAGGGAAAAAAATAATCTAGTTACCACTACAGTGAGACCAAATATTACTAAAAAATATAATCTTAGAAGGAAGTTGGTAAGTGACCACCAGGATTTGCGAAATAGTGTAGACGATAAGCCAAATCCAAGAGAAACAGCGAGGAAAGCTAAAACAGTAAGAACGATCACACGCAAATACTAGTACATTTAAATAATGTCATAACGGAATGGCCTTGCAAATAAATATACACGAGTGGGACAAGGGACGCCATTTTCTTTACAATCTGCTGTAAGCTTTCGAACTTAATAAATACACAAAAATGTTAAGGCATTAACCTCTAAAACGTCAAAACAGACAATTTTACGGGTAAATGTTAAGCTGTCAGACCTAATTAAGCCAAATAACACATTCAAAAAGAATTAACAAAATTAGGAAATACCACATTATTCGAGAATGAAAAAATAGGGAAATTCCAAACCAAACTTTACAACTCAACGTTAACGGTAGCAGATGAAACTACCTATATCCTTTTAAATTTACCTAACAATTAAGTAGCTATTAGGGAAAATTACTATTGAGGTATATCATTGGGGCTAAAATTAGTAAGTAATGCTAAAATTGTTAAAATGAACCCTACGCAAAATTAAAGAAAATGCTTATTAGCGTTTGTGTTGGCTTGCCTGAAGAACGTTTATCTATTTTCTTGCATAACATTGCATTCATCGACAGCTTTTCAGACATCTAGTATTGCACCAAAGAATTATTTGTCAATAAAGTGCCTCACAATTTAAAAATTACATAAACGTTTACCAATTTCAAACCGTCTTACTAAATTAAAATGGGATATCTCAGATGGAAGCACATAGACCTACGTTTGCACCTTCTCCTTTGCAATATACCACTTTACCCACCAAAACTACAAATCAATCTGAAGTTAATACAATTACAACGTCAATTCGCTAAATTAACTAATTTGACAATCCACCTGTCATAAAATTTGACATTTTCCTCTTTAAGACTTAAAAATCATATGACAATATTTTAAAATCTGTACCTCTTTGTAATGGACAATTACCACGACTGTGCTATTACCACAGACCTCATAATACCAAACCCCTTGCAAATTCAATTAAAGGTGAGTGCCCTGCCACTCTATCAGATTTGCAAATAAAAGAGGATTAATTACCTACCTTAACTGATCATAAAAGCAAGTTTAATTTTGTTATTGACCCAGGTTCAAAGATTTCTATTGTATTTAAACAATTCTTAGATACTTTTTGTTTTTACGTATCTAAAAATGCAATACCACGATACTTTCCTTCTGCAAGTGATACGCTTATTCCGTCAAACAATTCTGTGGTCATTTAATCGTATAACATAAAATCGGTGCTCTCTTTCTTTGTATGCATGTATGAATGTTTGTTCGCTATCTCCTACGAAGATAATGGACCGATTAAATTGTATAATAGCTTAAAATTTTGGTAATTTTTAGACTTAGATCGTAGACTGGTTTTTATTTTCAAAAAGTACGAAAAAGTAAAGTTTTAATTAAAACGTGTAATTAGCGAAGCTAGGCGTAGCTCGGATGATTCACTATATACCATTATAGCAGCGCCTTATTCAACGAAGCACTTTGGTTTAGTGGTAGAATGCTCGCCTGCCACGCGGGCTGCCCGGGTTCGATTCCCGGCCGATGCATCCTTTTTTAAAATTATATTAATGGATCTCTTTTAAATTAGCGAGTCCAGCTCGCGTGATTCAGTAGTATTACATATATTTCAGTCCTGCTAGCTTTAGCTTTCTTGCGTGAAGGGTACATTCCCTACGTAAACCATCACGTAAATACTTTTAAAACACACCCTCCTCAAGTGCTGTCAAACACTCCGCAGTTTCAAAGTAAAACTGCTTCGTCTTCCGGACATCGAATTTGTACGAGCCCCTTGCAAACTCAATCTCAGACGGCTTCGTCCTTCGAACACCGACTATCCGCTTGCGAGTGAAGGGTACATTCCCTACGCAAACCATCACGTAAATACTTTTAAAACACACCCTCCTCAAGTGCTGTCAAACACTCCGCAGTTTCAAAGTAAAACTGCTTCGTCTTCCGGACATCGAATTTGTACGAGCCCCTTGCAAACTCAATCTCAGACGGCTTCGTCCTTCGAACACCGACTATCCGCTTGCGGGTCTCCTTCGTTCAATGTCGACGGGTACCTTTCGATTTCAACGTTAAATCATAATGCCCCAAGAACATTCTTTGCGTCCTGCATCCCAGCCTCTTAATTAACCGATTTTCACTAACCGTACTCGAAATGCTTCGCTCTCCTCACATCCTCTGGGTTGTAGCTTTCTCATCAAACGCTTTGTTTACCAGTCTTGTACTATAAATACCAACATGAACTTGGAGATCAAACGATGTCTATTGACAACACTATTCTAAACAAAATATTTGCTTTCCAAATAGCTTCAACCTCCGCTTAATAAGCATAAGAACACTTCCGTCCAACAACCAATGGCTTGCATTACTAACAATAAACCTCTGTAGCTACAATCCAATGCGCTAATTTTGTACAACGATCAATCATTGTCGATGCTGCTGCTAGCAGTGCTTTAGCACAGCTTGCAGCATCACAGCCCTTCCTGTCATTTTAGGCGGCATCCCAACTGCTTATCGCTCATTGCTAATAGAATATCTGTCTTTACCAAATAATTTCAACATCAATGCTCCAATAAAGCATTTATTTATACATTAATACGATGGAAATGTAGACATCTCAATTGTTTCTTGAAGGCCATTTAACCCTGAAATTTTAATTAAAGGAAATAAGATAATTTCTTTGACAAAAGTAAGTCATTTAGATCTAATAATCTCATAAATATTATTAATCGGATTTTTTTTTCCCCGGAAGTGCAATTTCGATACCAGTCTATATTTAGGACCTTAGGAAAATGCGCTATGGTAATGTTCGTTTTTTTTCTTTTAAGATATGTACACAGTTATATATAAAAAATACTATATTTTTATTACAAATACTGTATTTTTAATCAAAAATACTTTAACATGTGTGATTCTTAACAAAACATTTTAGATCTAAACCAACATCGCATTTTTGGCATCTTGTTGTTTTTGTATGAACATTTCGGCATTTTGTTTGTTTATCTTGGGGTATAACAAAATGATTCAGTGTATCATACCTAACTCCCAAGTTTTCATTTTATTTTGCTCCCACAATGCAACTGCTATTTGTCTTCTGAAGCTTAGATTGTCCATTTCGCCCTAATGGTGTTTACCAATTTGCCATGCATTATGTACTGACATGTCAATTGCTTGATATATCAATGGAAAATGCCACTTCTTGCCCCTGATGGAAGTCCTGTAGAGACTGAAATTTTCGTCACAGCCATCTACACCTCCCATATTGGCATTATATAAGCGAATCATGTGAAGCTGATCAACATATATGGTTGTTTTCTCTCGCTGATAACACCTTTTTACTTTTTGTACAGGTTGTACTCCAACAGCACATTGTCAGAATGCTGTTGTCATTCCATTGGACAGCCATTATTTTATTGTTGTCGCACATCTGATGTTCATAGTACCCCCTAGCTTTTTTCTTCATATTGACTGAAGAAAATTGATTATTTTGGATCCTATTTGTCCTAATTGTTCCCGTACCAAATATATTTGCTTCAGATAATTTATTTAGAAGCGGCAATGGCGTAAAAAATGATCGAAATATAGATAAAATTTCGATTTTATAATATCAGTATATGTAAGAACTGTTCCTGCTCCTTCTCCAAGTTTCCTATATTTGGTACCTATGTGTGTATTAGGTCCATGGTATGGTTCAAACCAGTGCACATATCCCAAACGCAAACAACCCATCCACAGCTTGTAGCCATATCGGATTGGCTTACCAAGGATATATTGCTTACATCCGTGTCGGCCATAGTAAGGGACCATAGCTTTATCTATACTATGAGCTTCTTACATTAGAGCTACTTTCAAGAATGCTTTATTTAGATGTGTGAATATAGGCCATACATTAGCGAATTTGTCATTTTGGTCAAGATTATTGTTATCAACAAAATGAAAATGACTCATGATAAACTTAAATCTATCTCTAGATATAGCCGAAACCACCAGTTCATTATGAGCGTCTTTTTCTCGCTCCCAAAACATACGTCGCTGAGGTAACTGAACATATCCGCTTAGAATTAGAACACCCAAAAAAGACTTCATTTCAGTTGGGGTAATGTTATTTGGTTTGTTTTTTTTGTGAGGCATAAGTATTTGTTTCTGTCACGATCAAATTTATGAAATTGTCATCGAAAAATAATTGGAATAACTGCAATGGATTCAACTGCCTTAGTTCAAAAAAAAAAAATTCAGGATCTGGTCCATACTCACAATGAGGTAATTCAGTAAATTAATGTAAATTAAACACAGTCTTCCTCATAACAATTAACATATATTTTTTACACACGCTACTTGTTTCGGTTTATCTGTTAAACCATCTTCAGGCTAAAAGATAAAGCTTATAAAATACGGGGAAAGAAAAGAGAGAGGAAACACCTCACGAAATGTCAAAATTGGACAGTCATAAATAAACAATTAAAATTAAAACAGTCAACGGGACCAACATGTTCAATGAAATAAATTATTTGTTTATATGCAACGCTCAGCCAAGGTGAGAACTGTAAAATACGTATCAAAGCCACAAAAAAACCGATAAATGGAATAAGTTAAGCAATTAATCAAATTTTAAATTTTAGATTGAGAAATATATAATTGCTACTGTTTGCTAACTCCGTGACCTCATTGAGGCAACGATCGTTTAACCGGGAGACAGTTTCGAAGATTTCGTAAAAATTTAAATTATTGCCTTTAGGGCAGACGTGAAGAATTTTGACATTGGCGTCCCGGTCAAATTTATGATTATTCTCAATAATGTGAGAGGCAAAAGCCGATTTATTATAATCAAGATGTTGAATGTAATTTGGTTTTATTAAAGAAATGTGTTCAGACACGCGCTTTTTGAAGGATCTTCCAGTTTGGCCCACATAAAAAGAGTCGCAAGACTAGGATAGTATTAAGGGAAAAGGGCGAGGAAAAGGAAACTGTAATATTGAAGCGTTTAAAAATGTTTTTTAGAGAATTGACAAAAGGGGAAATGTAAGGTAGTGAACGAATCGTGGTGAGCTCTTTTTTGGTGTCAGAAGATCTAGTAGATAACAATTTGGTTTGATTTAGTGAACGTTGTAACCGATGAAAGATAGGCATGATAAGGTTAAGTGAGTAACCGTTATTAACAGCAATTTGTTTTATGATATTAAGTTCATTAATGAAGTTGCTATTACTTAGAGGGGTCAGAAGCAAACGCCTAAAAAGGAACCTAAAGGAACTCAGTTTTTGAGGTAAGGGATGGTGAGATGAGAAGGGAATGACAGAATCGGTTAAAGTGGGTTTCCGATAAATGTTAAACTCTAGTGAATGTGAGGCTATGTTACGGGAGATTAAGAGATCCAGGAATGGAATAGATAAATTAGTTTCAAGTTCATAGGTAAATTTGAAGTTCGGATGAAGGGTGTTAAGCCATTGTAGATGGGTTAGGGCTAGCTCTGGAGGTCCCTCGAAAAGTACCAGGATATCATCTACATATCTGCCCCAAAAGATAATATGTTTTTTAAAGGTATCATTCTTGAAAATTACAGATTCTAGATTGTCCATGAATATTTCGGCGAAGAGAGGGGAAAGATTAGAACCCATGGCCAGACCCGATAATTGGGAAAAGAAAGATCTATCAAACAGGAAGAAGTCTTGTTTTAAGCAAAGTTTAATTAAAGACAAAAGACATAAAACTTGAACATTAGATAAGTCGCTATTGACCAGACGTTGGTGAATGAGAGTAAAGCATTCATCGGACGGGATGCTAGAAAAAAGGTTAACAACGTCGAAGGAAAGAAAAATAGTGTTGTCAGAGATGTGAAGGGGTGAAATTTTAGAAATAAGGTCTAGGGAATTATTGACCGAATATTGTGGTTCAAAATTTAAGAAAGAGCGGAGAATCTGGTTTAACCATGAAGTAATTTTAGATACAGGAGTGTTGAGAATAATCATAAATTTGACCGGGACGCCAATGTCAAAATTCTTCACGTCTGCCCTAAAGGCAATAATTTAAATTTTTACGAAATATTCGAAATTGTCTCCCGGTTAAACGATCGTTGCCTCAATGAGGTCACGGAGTTTGCAAACAGTAGCAATTATATATTTCTCAATCTAAAATTTAAAATTTGATTAATTGCTTAACTTATTCCATTTATCGGTTTTTTTGTGGCTTTGATGCGTATTTTACAGATCTCACCTTGGCTGACCGTTGTATATAAACAAATAATTTATTTCATTGAACATGTTGGTCGCGTTGTCGGTTTTAATTTTAATTGTTTATTTATGACTGTCCAATATTGACATTAGGTGAGGTGTTTGCTTTCTGTTTTCTTTTCCCGTATTTTATAAGCTTTATCTTTTAGCCTGAAGATGGTTTAACAGATAAACCGAAATATGTAGCGTGTGTAAAATATATATGTTAATTGTTATGAGGAAGACTGTGTTTAATTTACATTAATTTACTGCCTTAGTTCATCATTAGTGTCTATAGGCCATTCGATAATATCTTAGATGCCAAAATCCTTATTGCTCCATTTATACGTATAAATTTTTTGTCGCTTTCTAGCCGGAAATAATGCAGCAAGCGGAATGTAGTCTTCTGCATCAAATTGGTCGTCACTCTCATCTAGCTGGTCTTGATTGGGATGGATGCCAATTAGTTCTGTAGGTTCTCTTAGTTGACTTGCTGGTAAATTATTCGCATTGAAGTTATGCTCGTCACCAGAATCTTCGTCGGTAAGCTGCCCACACGAATTTTCAGGAGGAAGTATAGGAATATCTGCTGAAGCATAGGGAAAATTTTCATCTTCTACCATTGCAAGGGCTTCAGTTAAAGTTAATCCTCTAAAATAAGAGAAAAGTCACATGTTACGAGTATATAGACTATAAGTAAATATAAGTAAGTGATTTACAGACTTTTTTATTAAAAAAAAAATATATCTAAATGTTCCTTATATTACTAGCGTCCTACATATAGGACCCCAATAACAAAACACTAATTTTAACACAATGGTAAAGATAACCTACTTATATAAAAGCGTGGAGAAGAAGCGGTATCGCATCATTCGTAATAATAGACTCAGACTGAGATCTGTTCTGGTGAAGAAATTGTTCATGATTTATTATGGCTATGGAATAGTTCCTAATTTATGAATGGAACAATAAGGCACTTAAAAGTCTTGTTTGACATTTATGTATTAACGTAGTTGCATTCCAAAATTATGAACTATTCGAGTATGACTATACTAGATGCAAACACATTTTTGTCATACTATATTTGCAGTTACTTACGATATGATAATTAATTTGGCTTTTATGATATTCAAATAAAACTGTATTTTTCCCGGACATTCCAGCAAGTTATAGTCTGCATGTATACGATTTATTACTCTTTTGCTGTTGATCCCCACTCCTTCAGTATTCTCATCGAGAGATTCTTTGAAGATAGCGGAATATAAGTTGAAAAGTAGAGGGGACAGCATGTTGCCTTGACAGACGCTTTTCTTTATGGGGATCAATTCTGGAGTTTCTTGATCTACTTTAATCTCAGCTGTTTGCTTCCATTACAGTTCAGTGACTATGCGAATGCCACTGTTGTCTACTCCAATGAATTGCAGTGTTTGCATTAATTATGAGTATTTAACGCAGCATGTACTAAATATTTTGCTATATACAGAAACTGCTGATTATTTGTAAAATATGATACAAGCTCTGTTACACTATACATTAAAAGCTTTTAAATTAGTTTGGAATAAATTATCCGTGCTAAGTATAATAAAATCGTTTTTTTCTATAGCACATGTTAAAGTGTGCTTTTATCAACTCAAAACAAAAGGTCAAGTTTTACTTTAACAGCAAGGGTAGATAAAGTAGCACTTTAACATCAAGGATAGATAAAGTAATTTAATTTTCTAACTTTTGTTTAAATTAAATATGACAACTTCGTATTATCGTAGCAACCCAATCTCGCTACTGACATTTTGAAATGTGATTGACTGTCATTATTTTCTTTTGAAATTGTTAAAGTTCTTGCTATAGAAAAAAATATTGTATTATACACGACGATAAAGTTATTTCTATCCACTCTTGAATCATTAACGTCTCGACTTCGTCTCGACGTTAAACGATTCACTCGTGGATAAAATTTAACTTTATCGTCTTGTATAATAAATTACTATTAAACATAACTCGCGTTACTTATATTCAAATCTGAAAGGTCAGTCAATAAAATGGTCAAACTGAATTTATTACTACTGTTTTTATCTGAATGCGTAAAACAGCTTTTTAACAGAAAAAAGGCATGATTTATGGCCATAGCGTAATCTATAAATTTTATTTATGACGAAGTATTTATTAAAGTTTTTGAAGAGCAAAGAAATTTCATTAAAGCCATTATTACTAAATTATATCAAATGCGCTGTTCTTAACAGTACGTTACATGATAGCCATTAACGATAAGATTGTAGCACTGAGTTTGTAAGGTTTGCCCAGGCATATTAGAAAAATTTTAAGACAAACCTAAAAACAATGTAGTCCTGATTTTTAGCAGAAATGTTTCTTAGTGCCCTAGAAGCGACCCCTTAAACGTCCTCGTCTCCGAGGTGCCGGCGTCGTAGTTTTTTGAAGCAAAAACAGTTGGAGTAAATGTGCAGCTGTTATGACTGTATTACCAGCGTGCATTCCGCGTTGCGTATTTGTGCGTGCGCGAATGATATCAGGATCCAGCGTCGGCCTGCCTTATCTTTGCAGACTCAGTTTCCTGCCGATTAGATTAAGAATTGCAGCATGAGAATTGTCTATTTCGCACCTAATGTACTGTAATTAGTTCAGTTCTACTTGTAACCTACATGAAGCAACTCCTGTAGTTTATTATAAGCTTCTACAGTTAAATAAAAAGTTTTTAAAAATTGTTTCGGCCTTTTGCGACACGAAACTGGCGCAGTCGGTAGGATGCACAAAGGGCACTAAGCATTTTTGAAAATTTTCAAAAAAAATTGAAAATTAAAAGTGCACCTTGGCTTTTTAGCCTTTATTGTGTATTCTTAAAATCTACCACCCCACTGTTGGCATCGAGGTCCAGGTCTCCACACGGAACACACATCGTCCACCGGATTCCTGCGAAGTAGAGCCACAACCCCAGGACCACCCTTGCTGATCTTTGCGTGGGACAGCCATCGCCCCGGAGAAGCATCGCTGGTTCCTGTCTCAGCCTATTGGAGGCATCTGATCATCGTGATCAACGGACTATCGAAGTCACATCAGCATGCTAATGTAAGCAGTTTAAATTGTTTTAAAGTGAAATTTAAACCAACTATTTAAAAGTAATACTAACTTAATATTAAATTATAGTTTATAAGTGCATTTGATTATTGAATTGAATCAACCATCTCGATATCGATAGACGATATGAGCCATTGGTTTGTTTCATAATCAACAATTGCAATTTAGTCTTTAAGATCAGGCAAAGCGCGGTAAGCCCGACCAATTGCTGCACACATTAGGTGTGCTTAATTTGCATTTGTGCTCACGCTTTGTGCGTAGGAACCCTGATTTAGGCCCCTACTAACACCTAAAAACATCCACATAAATTAAAAGTGCAAATAACTTAATGAATTTTGAAAACATCGATCAACAACTTCTAGACGAGTTAAATTTTATTGCACAAGAAATTCAAATTCCAAACATGGCACTATTCCCTCAAGGATTTAGTGTTCGTATGATTTCGGACATACCGACATACGATGGCAACCCCGCTACTCTTTCGGAATTTATTAGATCAGCAGAACTCATAACAAGTCAATTTTTAGTAGCACAACAGCCCGAAGCTTACGTAAATAAATTTATAATTTCATCTATTAGGAACAAACTTACGGGAAGGCACAGGAAGTAATCATTGGTTACGATTTTGTTGGTTGGCCCGAGTTAAAAGCAGCACTAGTAGATAATTTTGGCGACCAAAGGAGTGAGCTAAATTTAACAATTGATATGTCTAAAATGCGACAAACCCCTAAAGAATCTCCTATAGATTTTTATAATAGGGTGCGAACCCTGCTTGCGACTTTTAATTCAAAAATTTATTTGGGCCCGGGAGCGGAAGTAATAAAAGTTCACAAATTAGAAACAGCTAAGGCATTAGCTTTAAGAGCTTTCCTTTCTGGTATTCATGAACCTTTTGGAACCTTGCTAAGAGCTAGGAACCCTCTCAGTTTAGAAGCCGCGATTAAAATAGTTCGCGAAGAAATTGACATCCGGTACTCCAACAGTAGAGCACTCAATTCCACTCAAAATTTAAATCAAAAACCAAGTCACAAGCCTTATACACCTAACACTTATTTCGCGCAAAATTCAACCACTTATCCGAACTTTCAACAGCAACGAAATTCTTATAATGGATTCCCACAACAAAATTTTAATAATTTCCAAAGTCTGAATCCCAATTTCAACAGACCTTCACAATTTCAACAGCGACCTAATCCCAATCCACAACCAGCTCAATTTTCGGGATATAGAAGGCCATATGGACAACCCGGGCAAAATGTATTTGCCCCACAAAAAAACTTCAAGCCAAGCAATCCCCCTGAACCAATGCAGCTTGGCACCGTAAGCAAAAGGTTACCCCAGAGTCAAGGTCCTAATCCAAATAAACGTATTAACAATCAATCTTCTGTACCCTACATCCGACAGTCGAATCAGCCCCGTAATTTTCATTTCGAAGAACTACACCACTTAGAATCCCACGAGGAAATCGAACAAGAAAATTTCGAAAATGACGAGTATTACGACGACCACTGTAGCCCCGAATTTGACTATTCAGAAAACTACCCAGAACATGACACAGAAGAAGATAGACTTGACGAAGCGGCAAATTTTCGATAAAAGCCTCGGAAACCCTAATTGACACATTCAACTTCAATTTTCCTAAATCAAACTTGCCGTATGTTATAATTCCTGGTACTCAGGATAAACTTTTATTAGACACAGGTAGCAGTAAAACTATCTTATCACCAAAATTTGTAGAAGAACATTTTCCAAATTCAGTAATTAACTATAATTTCCAAATTTCCACAGCCCATGGTACATCATATCATGATAAAGTAGCTGACGTCCCAATTAATTCCCTTTTCAAGGAACCCGGAACACATTTGTGTTATTTGTTCGACTTCAACCCGAACTACGTAGGAATTATAGGTGCAGACCTTTTGGCAGATCTTAACGGAGTAATAGACTTCAAATGGATGCACGTCCAAACAGATAGTACTATTATACCATTCTACTATAACTCTTCTATGCTACGCCAAGAACAACAACGTAGGAACGAATGCAATTTTACTAGAATAAAGCCTCACCTGGCATCTATTAAACGACTAACCCTGGCACCCAGATCAGAAACTCAAATCATTTTACCCACTGTCAATAAAAACGGCACATATTTATGCGACAAAATAAAATTCAATCAATTTTGTCAAACGCCTAGAGCCATCGTAAAAGCGCACAACAATTATTTTTATACCACTGCTATAAATACTTCAGCTGAGATTTTTACATTTGAAATCTATCAACCCCTAATTTTAGACGAGCTTTCAAAACCCGATGATACACATGATGTCCAAATTAATAACGTCGAACTAACGTCACAATCCCGCAACCAAATATTGAATGAAAACCTGCGTAACATCAATACGTCACATCTGAATCACGAAGAGGCCCAAGCTCTTAAAAACCTCTGCTATCAATTTAAAGATATTTTTCATTCCCCTAAATTGCCCCTCACATTCACGAACCTAACAAAACACCATATTAGAACCAAAACTAATATACCAATTTATTCAAAAAATTACCGCTACCCTCAAGTCCACCGAGAGGAAGTCAAAACTCAAATCAATCAAATGTTAAAGGATAACATAATTGAACACTCTGAGAGCCCTTACAACGCCCCTATCTGGATTGTTCCCAAAAAAATGGATAACTCCGGAAAACAAAAATACAGGATTGTCATAGATTATCGAAAACTCAATGAAACGACTATCGAAGACAAATATCCACTGCCGCTTATAGAAACGGTTCTGGATAACCTTGGTAGAGCAGAATACTTTTCCACCCTCGATCTGGCTTCTGGTTTTCACCAGATAGAAATCGTGGAAGAGGACAGAGAAAAGACTGCTTTCTCAACAGAGGAGGGCCATTTTCAATTCAAACGAATGCCGTTTGGACTGAAGAACGCCGCGGCTTCCTTCCAACGTTTGATTAATCAGGCATTGATTGGTTTAACACCCACTCAATGTATGGTCTACTTAGACGATATAATTATTTATTCTGTTTCCCTACAAGAACATCTTGTAAAGTTGAAGCATGTCTTTGAGAGATGTCGAAAAGCAAATCTAAAAGTACAACTAGATAAGTCCGAATTTTTAAAACCCTCAATAGCATACTTAGGACACATCCTCACTAAATATGGTATCAAACCAAATCCTGACAAAATTAAAGCCATTACTAAATTCCCTTTACCAAAAACGAGGACAGAGATTAAATCCTTCCTCGGCCTTTTAGGTTACTACCGAAAATTTATAAAAAATTATGCCAAAATAACCAAATTCTTAACCGCCTGTTTGAAAAAAGATGCTAAAATTATTCACGACCAAAATTTCATTAAGCAGTTTGAACATTTAAAAATTTTATTAACGAATCAACCAATACTGGTATACCCAGATTTTAACAAACAATTTGAACTAACTACAGATGCTAGTAAGTTTGCAATAGGCGCGGTGCTGTCGCAACAGGGCAAACCTATAAGCTATGCATCTCGTACTTTAAACTCAGCCGAAATTAATTATCCGACTATAGAAAGAGAACTTCTTGCCATCGTCTGGGCATGCAAACACTTCAGACCCTACCTATACGGAGTAAACTTTATTATCTATACAGACCATCGACCTCTGATATGGTTACGTAATATAAAGGAACCCAACTCCAAATTGACCCGCTGGAGCATCAAGCTCGAGGAATTCAACTTCACCATAAAATATTTGCCCGGCAAGACGAATAAAGTAGCCGATGCTCTTTCTAGAGTAACTATAAACCCCCTATCTGTCGATAGACTCAATACACCCGAACCCACTTTTGACGATAATACTAGTATCATAGCAAACAGACCAGATCCACCTGACCTATCCGATTTCACGATACCAATAATTAACCCACCTTCGAAACCAAAAATTAAAATTCTGTCAGACATAATAATTACCAAAAAGAAAGACGAGAAACCAACACCTGCACCTGGTGCCATAAATAAAGACAATGACAACAATTCTGTAACGGATACGATACATTCACAACAATCTTCCACACCCGTGATTGACATCGCAGAATTACCTTTACAAAGGTATAAAAACCAAATCGAATTTATAAACGCCGTAATCCCTAAACCCATGCAAATATATAACTTTGACGGATATTCCCATATAACCGTATTTATCAACAACCAAAACTATATAGAAAAATTTATGCAATTGCTTATCGAACATTGTTCACCTAAACTACACTACTATTGCATATTCCAAAACGAAGAAACATTTGAGAAATTTTCGAAATTCATTTCAGAAAACCTTAATGCTAACTCTCCGAAATTCCATAAATGTATTAAGCAAGTAACTTATGTCACAAACCCAGATCATAGAAAACAATATATCGCCGATTACCATTTCGGTGATACCAACCACAGAGGGATCAACGAGACAATTGAGCACCTTCAAAGATCATACTATTGGAAAGGAATGACTAAAGAAATCGATACATTTATCACGAATTGTGATACATGTAAAAGAGAAAAGTACAATCGTAACCCCAATAAATTACCTTTTCAATTTACACCCACATATGATAAACCCTTCCAATGTCTTAACATAGACATCTTTCATATAAATAACACCCAATATCTTACAATTATCGATAATTTCAGTAAGTTCACCCAAGCTTACTTGTTAGAATCACGTAATGGAATCGACATAACAAACGCTCTGTTTAAATATTTTTCAAATTATGCTATACCCAAAACGATTATTGCCGATAATGAATTCGATACCGCTATTATTAAAGAATTTCTAAAATTACATAAGATCGATCTGCATATAACTACTCCATTGCACCATGAATCTAATTCACCCGTGGAACGAATACATTCTACACTAATCGAACATTTTAGACTTCTCAAAGATACGCCTGATTCGGAAAAAATGCCTCACTGTATTCTGGCGTACAACAATTCAATACATTCGAATTTAAAATATACCCCACGAGAAATTTTGTTTGGACACACAGATAATAGAGACCCCTATGACCTGTGCACCGACACTTTTTACGAAAATTATTTGAATGATCACAAAAACCGAATGACCCATCTTTACAGTGAATTAAGAGACAAGCAAATTCTAACTAAACAAAAACGTAACGAAAACCTCAATAAAAAGAAACACCTAACCGTTTTCAAAATTGATCAAAAAGTTTTCCTAAAACAAGACAAGAGAAACAAAAAATTAGCCAAATTCAAAGGACCCTTTAAAATCATCAAAATACTGGACAATCACATCTACACTGTACAAGACGAACACACGAAACAAGTACTCAACAGACACGCAAACGAAATACTATCTATTAAAGAAAATAAACCTGTTGCAGGTACATCATTACCTGGTCCCTCTTCTTAACTTCAACCCTTGGCGACGTTACGATTACCGACCTCTCCGAAAACCCTGGACTTTACCCTAACGTACTTGGACAAGCCCTCATCAAAGAAAGTGCATGGACTATTATTAAAAACACCGACTATGACGATAACGTTAATACTTATATCGCTTTACGCCTAAATATTTTATCGCTTATAGCTACATTAGAAGACAAAAATTATATTTTAGAGCATAGGACCTTTAAGGTCATAACAGATGTAACCCTTAACCATAATAACCAATTACTATTGCTTAAATCCTATATTGATAAGATAGATAGATTATTAGATCAAATATTCCCCGACACTAAAATTCTTAGGAAAAGAGGCCTTGTAGACGGTCTTGGAACCATGTTTAAATTTTTAACCGGCAATCTCGACGCTGAAGATGGTCGAAAATATGAAATGTCAATTTCAAAATTACAAGAATCCGCCGATATCAACGCTAAAATTCTAAGCGAGCACACGCATATTCTTAACGATACTCTAACAGACATACAGACTTTAAAACTAAATCAAGAATTATTGTTAAACAATATAAACAAAACTATCTTTCAAAACAATGAATTACTACGAACCGTTGGGGGCATTTCCACTCGAAACCTATTAAACGAAGCCCTATTTTCTTTGCAACTTTTCTTTAATGCTTGGAGTGAATTGGAAAACGCTCTAACATTTGCCTATTCACAACAGACGCATATGTCGTTATTAGACAATAAAAATTTAATTAGCAATTTAAAATCGATTCACACCTTCCTTAATAAAAACCAGGACAACTCCTTGGACCTCCCGTACCCTATCGACCTACAGAATATACATTTATACGAAAAGATTATGGTTACCAAAGCTTATCAGATAAAAAATAGAATAACCTTCATTTTCGAAATACCACTAATATCCAAAAATCAAAATTACCAATTAGTCGAATTGATACCTTTTCCAGTTTACATTAATCCTGCCCATTATCGCATGATTGTACCAACGTATAACACAATTTTGTTTGGTCCTATCGAATCAATACCTATTGAGCCATACCATTGTAAACCTACTAATCCCGGTAACTATTTTTGTGATCAAAGAAACCACTTTCGGCTGCCTAATTCAAAACTGTGCGAAACTCAATTACTATCTTTTGCAACTAATCAAACCTGTCAACCATATACGTTCGATTTATTAAATCCAAAAATTACACAAAAGGACTTTTCTTCATGGCTAATAACAACTCCAAACAGATTACTGGTTAACGTCAAATGCTCAGATCAAAATTATAAGAAATACATTGAAAAATCAAGCATGTTGCATTTAACTCCAGGCTGTTCCGCTCTAATAGAACATAATGCTCTTTTATTCGATATGAAAATTACCACAAAGGAAAGTAACACATTGAAACTCGCAAGCATAAATAAACTAAATTCTGACGTGCCAAAATCAATAGAAGTTGGCCCCATTGATTTGCTTCCAATCAACACCCAAAAATTGCTTAGCAATAGAATTCAACTCGCTAAACAAGAAGAATTATTAAATTCCGTTAGTAAGCTAGATACCCATGTTTATATGTCTGTTACCGCAATCATTTTTATTGTAATATTTGTTTTGTGTATTGTGCTATGTATTATGTATGTATATTGTAAACGCCAAAGTTTCAAAAACAAGGCTTTAGCATTTTTAAGTAAGGAACCCCGAAAGGAACCGTTAGAATTAATTCAATGTAAAATTTAATATTTTTCTATGTAAAATATGTAAATTTGTCTCGGGATGGAGGAATGATATCAGGATCCAGCGTCGGCCTGCCTTATCTTTGCAGACTCAGTTTCCTGCCGATTAGATTAAGAATTGCAGCATGAGAATTGTCTATTTCGCACCTAATGTACTGTAATTAGTTCAGTTCTACTTGTAACCTACATGAAGCAACTCCTGTAGTTTATTATAAGCTTCTACAGTTAAATAAAAAGTTTTTAAAAATTGTTTCGGCCTTTTGCGACACGAAACTCGCGCATTGGTTTTTCGTACATTACTATTTTTTGGGTTCAAATTTCGAGTTTTCAGCAAGCAAGTGGTTGTGTAGCCACGTTCCAAAAAACCTACCAGTAACATTCCTTCGGCATCCCAAAAAAACTGTAGCCATTATCTTGCCCGATGAAGTCTGTACACGAAATTTTGAGTGGATGGGGAGATCCTGGATGATGCCACTCCATCCGAAGTGATGAACGCAAGTTTCATCAACCGTAACAAAGCGATCGAGCAAACGTTTAGGATTACGGTTAAACAAGGCTAAATTAGCTATTGAAGAAGTGACTCCTACATGCTTTTGTTCGGGCGTCAACATTCGGGATACCCATCTTGCTGACACTTTATGAAGCCCTAACTAGTCATTTATTATGGTTCCAATCGTACCATTTAAAAGGCATGTCATCTCCGCTACACGTCTTGTTGTCAATCGACGATCTTCTCTGATCACCTCATTCACAAGATCAATTTTTTCTTGACTACACGCAGAATGCTGCCGACCAGCACCTTTTGCATGTTCGCAGGTTGTTCTGCCACATTTGAATGCTCGAGACCAATTTCTTACTACTTGATAGGAAGGAGCAGAATCTCCAAGCACGCCAACCACATCTGTATGAATTTCTTTAGGTATTAAACCTTTGTTTTGTAGGTACTTTATGACAGCATGAAGCTCACTTTTTTCCATTTCCCAAAACCACTACTTTCAACTTGTTCAACTTTGAAACTATTAATGCTGGACGAATCAAATTTAGCAGTTTGTTTGTCAATAAAATAACAAAACAAGTGCGGTTACTAGTGGCAACCAATACTGTACATTCCTCGTATTAGGAAACCTTTTATTTGCGTCGTAATAGTCCACATTTTTGACCAATTAGTTAGTAGTAATATACGTTTTATATAATTAATTTTTGTCCTCCGTATTTCTATAAACATATATTGAAGATATAATCGAATCTGTTTTGCTACTGTGTTGCGAAAAAAATATTCACAGTTAAGCCTGTCTTCCTCACGTTTCACCTGATATCTTTTAAGCAGGTCGGATTGTTTAACACGGGTTATATAACAAATTTATGATGTCCCAAGCGCCATATAACTAATTTTTATATGTTGTGTATATACTTATTGTTTTGTTATTGTAATATACTATTATATGTTTAATAGTGTAATATAATTGGATTTGCTTTTACTTTACATTAACCTAAGCTACGCGCAAAAATTTGTTTATTTTAGTAGTTTAGTATGATTAAAATAGTTATATTATTATAGATGATGTAACATAATAAATGTAACCCTACACTAAAACATAATTGTGTTTTAATAATATATATTGTTATGATGTTGGTACAGGGGTCTAAAAAATCAGCTTAATAAGATTAAAGGAAAACAGTCATTGAAAATAATGGGGTTGAATTTAAATGTGCATTGGATATTAAAATTATTAAGATGCATTTAGTAAAGAAAGGAAATAGAATTTATAATTTAATAAAATGAAGTTAATTGAGAAACAGAAGGATTCTAACTTAATTTAATATCTAAAATGAAATTGGAAATCGATGATAAATACTTTTTCGAAATATACTATTGAACATAGTAGGTAATAATATAATAATAAAGCTTTTATAATGTGCTTGATTGAAAAAAATAAGCTGAATCGCTAAGGAGATGTTTTTATTGATATAGAAAATTTTGAAAAGAAATGCATGTAACCGAATTTTGTAATTAGAAATTAATAAATAAACCCTTTTAAAAAGTTTATAAAACATGTTTGGTGTATGGAGGTGTTGGGGTTGAGAATAAAATTAGCGTGATGTAAATGAAATAAAATAAAATGTTAAATGGATAAAATTTATGCAGACTAGATGGAGGAAGATAAAGAATGTGGTAATACTAAACTAAAACAGTTATAATCTACAAAAGCAAATAAAAGGAAGGGGAATACTGAATAAGGTTTATTGTAAGATTATATTATATATTTGCATTGATTGAATTGGATAACAAAGAACGATTGGCAAGTGAAGAGGATCGCATGGAGGTTGTTGGCAGAGTAAGCATGTTTATGGGGGTTGTCAAGTGATGTCTGGTGGCTTGTCTCTGGTCAGGATTCTTGGTGCTAAGCTGTAACGTACTTCAAATGAGTAATTTGGATTGAATATTAAAGAAACACAACTACGACTGAGGTCTGTTAGGATCTGTGCTGTGATGGGGCGGACTAGTTTCCTGTGTTAATTCGGATCTTGAATCTGGACATTTTGGCAGTTTGGTTGTCAGTTGAGGTCTTCACCGTGGTTTTGAGTAGAGCAGTTGTGGTGTCATCAGTTGCAGACTTATACGAATTTGATTCAGCAGGGGAGAGTACTAAGTTCAATAAAAGGTAAATGAACCCAGGTATTAAATAAGAACTGATAGAAAATAAAGATTAAAGTGAATTAATTTAATTTAAGTAAGGGAGTGCTTACTATTTGAGACTGTCGTATGACCGATGTAGCGATGAAGTATTTGTCATTCAATTTTTCAAAAACTAGTTAGACGTACCATTTGACAGAAGTTTAGAATTGTCATAATTAAAATAGGAACATCAAATTTCAGAATAAGAAATCTATATAAAAAGAATCCGCTCTGATTTTCAGTCAAGTGTATCTACAGGCGCTAGTCGAAAATAATTTTTGTATATGCAAAATAAATAACTAGGGCAATTAAATTGATTAAAATTTAATTATAAACATAAAATTATAGGCAAAACAATGTGGAGCCTTAACCTTAACATATTTATGTCAGCCCAACGTGTGGAAAATTAATAATGAAAAATAATAGGTTATTAAAAAGTGAATTGTAATTTAACAGTAAATAAATGCACCACGTTGTCAGCGTAAAACACAACAATATATATGTATATTATATACTATTCAGTAATTTAATAAGCATCTGAACAAATCACTCGGCAGTATAATGAAGTCGTGTACTCGTTATGCCAATAAACATTCACAACATATTTTGGTTTGAATGCTCACTGGTAGAACGATTTTCCAGCATCTTTTGAAAAACTGAATAAACATTTTTGATTAAAAATTGTTTTTCTGTATCCTGGCTTTTCAAAGAACGCATACAAGGTAAATTTCAGTTTTTTAAATGAATTTTGCTGTTAAAGGGATAAACTAAAACTATGGGATAAATTGTTCAATTGCATACATATGCATATATGCATATACTTCGAAGCAATCTCTAAATCAAAAAATCTGTAAAAGGCTTTACCCAGAACTTCTCTCGTCGACATTGTGACACTAAATAATTATCTTCATGTTTCTAATAAATTAAATATATTTTGAAATAAAAATAAAAAATTCTTTACCGGAGGGCTTTTAACCGCGGCGCTTGCGACTGCGAACCGATCGTTGACCAATTTCTCGCAACTCTATGGAACGCTTTTTCATATCGTTTCAGCTGGCTTAACCTTCACGCCGGGCATGTCTTAAGTTTCGTGCCGAAACGAGGTGCGTTTCAACCTAATCAGGCAATGGAAAATTAATTATATTTTTTACATCAATAAACCAATGCAGACGAGGGAAGTAAAATGTATTATTGACAGCATCATACTGAAACAAAAAGCAATACTTAATGTATAAAAGGCAATAGTCACACGAGAAGCAATTTCCGAATCATATACCTAATCATTTACTTACACCGAAAATAGTCGATGTCAAGCTATTGGCATCCTCTTCTACATTACTGGTTTGCTCGAGTCCCGTTTTTACTTCCCTCGTCTAAAAGACGAAGGAAGTATTGTAATCGTGAAAAAATCACCTTCCGAGGTTTCTTCAGATCTTCACGTTTCAGAGTACCTAGACGACAAAAAACAGGTTTTCTCAATTCCGTCTGTCTGTCTATCTGTTTGTCTGCATGTGGGTGGTATAACTCCAAAACTATTTTTGCCAGGGTGACGATATTTAGCATGCAGATTATATGTCTACCTGGCATAAAACCGAAAAAACTTCGGACAAATATACACCGTTCTTTTAAATTCAGCTGCGCGTCTCACACATATCAGTAAGCCTGCATTGCGCGGTAGAACATATCGATGCGGTTACGATTGCATTCACAGATGATGTAAATCGAATCATTCCCCGGTAATTTTTTTAAATTTGATAATTGATTTAATTTGCATAACCAAGTGTTAAGATATTGTTAGCACTATTTTTATTTGATTTTTAAAATGTTTTGGGACCTGTGTGGGACGTTGAGAGTAAAACAATTTACAATTTTGTTTTTAATTTTCAGGTAACGCTCAAATGCCCATGGTTAGTTTTACTCAAATGTATAAAATACAGGAAGAACACGGCGTTGGAATAAACTGTATAATGTGTTTAGATATATACAAAATAATTCGTAATTTAAGAAAATGGTAAATATATAAATATAAAATAAAGTTTCGTCTGGTTTCTCGTGTTTTACGTCACTGACCGGACAACAATCAAAATAGTTGCTGCTCCTGTACTGTCACAAAGGAAGTTGGCTGGATGTGGTGCATAAATTTGAGCCTTTTCAGAGTGGTATGAATTGAAAGTGTGTACTTAGTGCCAAGTCCGCCTTTGACAGTTAAAATGGCCGGCAAACTCTTTGGTGGTTTTATGGTTAGCCCGACCTCACGGCAGGCGGAACAATTTGGGCGCACCTTGGCACCTGGATTATGCTGATCTGGAAATCTCGCCTGTTACTCAGGTAAGTCGGTTATAATGTTAAATTTATGCAAAGGTTGTGGTAATAATGGCCTGGATGGATCAACGGCTGCTGCAATGTAAATGGAGTTTATAGTAAAATCAGAAGCCGACCGGTACTAGTCAGGACTTAGACCAGCTGGTGCTGGAATGTAAACAAAGTTTCCAGTAAGATCGGAAACCGACCGGTACTAACGGGGTCAGAAGTAATCAGGAAAGCTGGAGCCAGGTCTCGGAGGAGACTTGGCGGTCAGGATGGGGTGCAAGTCTCAAGACTCAAATAAAGTGAAATAACTGCGGAGTTTTCTTTTATACTCTTCGAGCACTTCGTTATCGGGAGATTTTTAGAGGTGTTGAAAACGGAACTGCGTGGCATACCGATTTACGTTTCGTCCGCGCATAGCGAATTCGAACCCTATGGAGATTCAGAAAAAGATTGTAACGGGAACTAACGCCATTCAAATTTCTAGCACACTATTTGTGCTTTAGGTAAATTTGACGAGGGGGTAAAGTTACAATCTAGTAAAGCGAATGGGATCAGAGTGTAACAAAACTCAACGAAATTATGCCTAATATAAATCACATTCTGATACTACTTGAAGACAGAAAAATGCATGTGATAGCAACACGGATCAGAATTGGTAATACAAGATACACTCACAGTTCTTCTTCAGCTATTTTCTTGTCCACTGCAGGACATAAGCCTCTTCTAACCTCTTCCATGCATTTCTGTCTCGCGCTGTTTGTTGCCGATGGGCGCCTGCTATTTTCTTCACATCGTCTAGCCACCTTTTTGGGGGTCTTCCTATGCTCCTCTTTGTTTCTATCGGTGGCCACTGACTTAACTTGTTCGGCTATTTATTATTGTTTTGTCTTGCTATATGACCGACCCATTGCCATTTGAGATGTGCTACACGTTCCATGAAATCAGTAACTGTGGTCTTCTGGCGTATGATCTCATTTCGCGGTTAGCCCGACCTCACGGCAGGCGGAACAATTTGGGCTCACCTAGGCACCTGGATTATGCTGATCTGGATATCTGCCTATTACTCAGGTAAGTCGGGTTTAATGTTAAATTTATGCAAAGGTTGTGATAATAATGGCCTGGGGGGATCAACGGCTGCTGCAATGTAAACAGAGTTCATAGTAAGATCAGGCGCCGACCGGTACTAGTCAGGACTTAGACCAGCTGGTGCTGGAATGTAAACGAAGTTTCCAGTAAGATCGGAAACCGACCTGTACTAGCGGGGTCAGAAGTAATCAGGAAAGCTGGAGCCAGGTCTCGCAGGAGACTTGGAGGTCAAGATAGGGTGCAGGTCTCAAGACTCAAGTAAAGTGAAATGACTGCGGAGTTTCCTTTTATACTCTTCGAGCACCTCGTTATCAGGAGATTTTTAGAGGGGTTGAAAACGGAACTGCGTGGCATACCGATTTACGTTTCGTCCGCGCATAGCGAATTCGAACCCTATGGAGATTCAAGAAAAGATTGTAACGGGAACTAACGCCATTCAAATTTCTAGCACACTATTTGTGCTTTAGGTAAATTTGACGAGGGGGTAACGTAAAAAATCTAATAAAGCGAATGGAATCAGAGTGTAACAAAATTATCACATTCTGATACTACTTGAAGGCAGAAAAATACAGGTCATAGCAACACGGATCAGAATAGGTACAAGATACACCCACAGTTCCTCTTCTTCAGCTATTTACTTGTCCACTGCAGGACATAAGGGGGTCTTCCTATGCTCCTCTTTGTTTATATCGGTCGCCACTGAGTTAACTTGTTCGGCCATTTATTATTGTTTTGGCCTTGCTATATGACCGACCCATTGTCATTTGAGATGTGCTACACCTTCCATGACATCAGTAACTTTGGTCTTCTGGCGTATAATCTCACTTCGCCCTTTGTCCCTCAGACTGATCCCAAGCATCCTTCTATCTATGGCTCTTTGAGTTGTTTTGAGTCTGTTTGCGCTTCTTTCTGTTATTGTAACAGTTTTTAAGCCACAGGTTAAAACTGGTTAGATGCATGTGTCATGCACTTTTCTTTTCAGACCTATAGGCTATCATTAAATATATAATGGAGCTTCCCAAAGGCTGCCCAGGTCAATGATATTCTTCTGGCAATTTCCGCCATCTGATTGTCCTTACCAAGCATTATTGTGTGTCCAAGGTATACGTGTTTATTAACGTTTTCTATACGTCGCCCGTGAATCTGTAGGTGCTCTCCTGTTGGGCTCATTATTTTACTTTTATCGGCATTTATTTCGAGTCCTATTGGTGCAGATGCTTGTTCTAAATCTTCTAACATTGTTCTAAGTTCATTTATGTCTCCGATAATTAGTATGATGTCATCTGCAAAGCTTAGGTTACTTGAGTATGATCCATCTATCTTAATACCTTTATTCTCCCACTGTATTTCTTTAAATATGTTCTCTAAGGCTAACGTAAATAACTTTGGGGAGATTATATTCCCTTGACGTACCCCTCTGTTCACTTTGATCTTATTTGTTTGTATATCCTGGTCTATTTTAACGCAAAACGTGGCTGTTTCGTATATATTCTTGATAAGCTGCGTGTACCTGTAGTCTATTCTGTCATCGTTCAATGCTATAAGAAGGGCCCACATTTCAATTGAGTGAAATGCCTTTTTGAAGTCTATGAAGGCTAGCTGGAGTTGGATGTTATATTCATTTGCCTTTTCTATAAGTAATTTTAGCGTTTGGAGATGATCTAGAGTGCTGTATCCTTTCCGAAATCCAGCCTGTTCTATCGGTTGGTATTCATCCAATTTAGCCGTTAATCTGTTTGTTATGATCCTCATTAGTAACGTATATAAGTGAGAGAGAAGACTTATCAGCTGGTGATTTTCTATATCAATATTATCTCCCTTTTCAAATATCAGAATGACCTCAGCGTTTTGCCATCCCTTTGGCATTTATTGAACAGCAGTTTCAGGACATTTAATAACGTTGTTCCTCAATTTGTTATCATTTCGTAAGTTATATTGTCCTCACCCGGCGCTTTCCGATTTTTCATTGGTTTTAGTGCCGCGTATATTTCAGAGTTTGTGACCTCTGGCCCTGCTGTTACGGATTCATATAGTTTTTTATAAAAAATTTCTATAGTCTTGAAGATTTCTGCCTTATCCATTATAAGAGTTCCTTGCTGGTTCTTAATCTTTGTCATTTTATCTTCTTGTGCCTAATCTGCTCTTTCATATTGTTGTTGTCTTCTATAGTTTGCCACACTAATCTTGTATTATATTCCCTAATGTATTTTCCTGTTTCCTTTCTGACTGTTTTGTTCAGTTCATCCTAGTTGTCTGAATCTTTATTGGCTTTACGCCTTTTTTCTCTTAGGCTAATAGTGTTTGGTTTTAGTTTGCTTTTGGATTTTTTATTTTTGTCTCCGCATGGTAGCTGTTTTAATGTCTCTTTCTATTTTGTTTGAGAGGTTATCTAAATCCATTTCCTTTAATTGTGTGATGGGTTTCAGTTTTTTCTTCAACTGTTGTTGATACTTTTCCTTTCTATTTTAAATTTTTTCTGTGGTAGGAAATCTATCTTTATGGAAGAATTTTTTCCTCTCGACTTTTGTGTTAATTCTGAAGGAGGCTCTTACCAAAATGGTACTGTTACATCTTTGCACATTTTCCTATCGTTGGAAATTATAAAATAGATTTCATTTTTAACTGTATTATAAGGACTAATCCAAGTAGATGACTAAATATTGAGCATTTTTTCGTTTTCGGGTTGTTGTGATTGTGTTTGCAATTTATGAAAGAGTGATCTACATTACCATCAAACTAAATAAACGATACCGATTACAAGTAATACAACTGTACATGCCAACAATCACAGCAGAGGATGAAGAAATTGAAAATCTGTATGAAGAAACCACCCACAGTTATCTTCTTGCAAAAGAACAACAATCTATATGTGATGTATGTCAAATTCCGGATACTATCAAACATATCATCATAGATTGCCAAAAATATGCACAGCACCGAAAAAGATGTAGGTAATATCCTTAACAATATGATGGAAGCACTTGGTGGACATCTCGAAAACCTACAGCGAACTATAACTTTTCTAAAATATATAAATTCGCTAATGACATACAAGCGGTCGATGCGACCACCTTTTCAAATAATTTTTTATGACACTCTTATAGTTTTACAAATATCTTTCATCCTCCCAACCCCCATCGTTGTCGTATCTACAATCCAGCAGTGTATGTATTCGAACTTCGGAAATGCTGTAGTTTTTCTTCAACGAGTGGTATGTATATTATGTGTAAGCTCTCGTTGAACACACATACCACTTTGGAATTGTTCATAAGACAAAATACACTGCACACGCTGCTGTGTAGTAGGCACCATTTTGTTGAGCTTTTTCACGATCTTAGGCATGCATCGGTCCAGCTGACTAATTCGTGTAAAGTTCCCCACTTTTGTGCATAATCTATGAATACTTAAAAAATATAGAGCTACATAAATTTTAAATTATCCCTAATCACACGAACCACCCTGTTTATCTGCACTGTCGTATTTACCGCTGACCTTCTTAAAGCACTAAAAACCTATTTTGCCATTATGTCATTATCATTAACGTAGGCTAAGATTTCTGATGATTTATTATTCAGTAGACTATTTGAATTTATTCTTCCACTTCCAACTACGTTCTCAAGTGTCAGGCTAAATCACTGACAAGACATAACCACGATTTGCAAAAAAACGTCTGATGTTTTTCGCTTGGCATTCCATTTTACTTTGCGTCATCTTAACTCGTTTCACTAGCTTCCCAGGCATTTTGAATTCTCGTATTCTGTGGAAGAGTTTGACGCTGTCATATTCGATTTTAAAATATATGATGGGTATAAACATTAAATTCCTGTCTCTTTTTTAGTATTTGCCTGATCTTTGCTAGTTGCCCCGTCGTAGATTTTCTGGATTTGAAACCATATTTATACGTGGGTTGCAGTTTTGCGTGAATTATGCTAGCTAGTCTTATATTCCACAAATGTTCCTCTGTAATTGTGGCAGTATAGTAAGTTTTCTTTTCGTCTAGGGGATATACAATTCCTTGATTTTATATTTTAACGATGAACTTATGGTTCTGCTACTTGCAAACATATTTAATGTAAATAATTCCATTCTTATATATGCAAATAAAGTGTATGTCGACAAAAGAGCTTGTGCGCTAGTTTCATTAATTAACCTTTAATTGCCAGCAGAAAATCTATAATGTATATTTTATTGCTGGAAATACTTTGAAGTATCTTTTACGTTATATTTGTGATAAAGGACATCAAAAATGTAGAAACCTTGTAGTCATTAACGTTAGTAGTTTAGACTGTTGGTGTTTGTTATTATTTTCAGCTTTATTCTTAAAACTAAATTCGAATGAGCGATTATTTGCAATTGAATTTTATCTATATTTCACATCTAACCAAAGTTATTTCTAAGAAAATTATATTACTTAATTATATAACGTTGATCACGTTGACATTTCAACAATGATCATATATAATTGCTGACATAGTTTTTCTCAAGAAAAGCCACTGTACTGGATTTCTCTGCAACACGTAATTAGAGCCTTTCCGTTCGACCTTTATACTCACACAGTGTCTTGAGAAATGTCTAAAACTACAACGACAAAGGATTGAACATATAAATGACTACTTTAATTTTTCTTTTGTAATTCTTTTTTTCTTATTCGGCATTTGAAACTAGAAAATGTGTACAAGCCCTTTGCCGGACATTACATATTAAGAATATAAGCCGTTCACGATCTTTTTGGGTCAGGTGAGGCTATGACCATCTAGTAATTTTGTTGGCAGTACCTCTGTTGCAACTAAACTCCCTCATGGAAATTGACAATTTTTGTGTTAGGTTAGGTTGTTTTCAGTTTAAGGTTATATTTTCTGAATAGGTACATTGTTGCCGGATATTCTCTAGTCTCCACATCGACTCGCTTTCTTTTAAATGTGGTCTGTCCTTCTTAAATTGGAAGTAGCATCGTTTAGTGGAAATTTTTTGTTGCAACAAAATTATTTTGGGCATTTTGACTTTTCCTTTGACGGAAATTAATATGATTTTTTCACATTTGATAAATCATTTATTTTCTGACGAATATTAAAATAATAAATCTGGCAATGTGGTGGCAAGAAAATGTCGAACAGACACTGACAGAAAAAAAAGTTGCATCCGCTACATCACCGAATCAGTTAGTCCAACATGAAAAGAAAAAATCATAGCCAACTCTGTCTCAAAAAGGTCGTGAACGGCTTATATATTAGGAGCATAACTAAATTGTCTTGGATGAAATGTCAACCAAATAATATTCAACCTTCGCACACTGAACTTAAGGTATGATTACTTCTAATATTCTGCATTCGCTGTTTTCAGTACCTTTATTTTAAACGCTCTAGTGAGTCACCAGCCGCAGAGAGGGCTTGAGACTGTTTATTTTCTTATTATTTTATTTCGTAGGGTATCACGGCAGTATCGGCATTACAATATTTTGAAGGGTAAAGACGTACTATCGCCGGTCCGAACGCAAGAAAGTGCAGTATCAACCTGCAAGGTCGTCTACGGCACAAACTTACTGATAGCGTATAACTTGATTGATTAAAAACTAGAAGAAACGATTCCAACATACCAATTTGATTAATTATTAGAAAATTTAGACACATTCACTAATTGAACTTCCACGCGGGGGGAGGGGGAAGGTGGTCCAGTGCATAACAATAATGGGTAAGCGCAATAGTGCCGAACTTTCATCCTAGCTAGCGCATTAAATAAAATAATAGTTATTTATACAACGAGTAGCTAAAGTGCCACGTGCATACGTGAGAAAGTTTAAAGAATGAGCCGCAGGCGAATTCTTGAAATCTCACAAGTGCAAAAAGAAGCTTTAGATAAGGATTGTATACATATTACATTTTCGACTACCACATATTTATGCTAAAAGAGATTACAAAAAGTTAACGTCATTTCAAATTGAAAATAGCTATTTGTGCAACAAGTACTAAAAGTGGATATTTATGCACCAGGCATGAAAATTATGAAACGAAGCCGAAGGTTTTTTAGTTGTTTCTGAAATAGTTCTAGTTGCCAAATGAAAAAAAAATCAAAACAAACAGGTCGAAAAATAACGAAGAAGTGTATATAATATACCTACTGCAAGAAGATAGTATTAGACATCTATACCAAAAAAGACTACAACGATATCTAGAGGCAAAACCAACAAAAGATGATATAAGTGCAAAGGAAGCAATGGGAATAAAACAAAATTAAAAGCAGAAATGGTATGAGGGTGTGGAAAAAGCAGCTAGAAAATGTAATTCGAGAAAAACGTACAGTGTACAACATATGTATACAACAATAAACCCAAGAAAGTTTAGAAGAATATAAAAGAAAACGTAACTAAGCTCATCTGAAAAAAAGTAGCAAAACTAAATAAAATAGACGAGGATCAGTGGAAAATACATTATAGAACACTGTGGTGCAATCAAACCAAGACCGAGTAACAAGAAACAGGACAACTATCGCCATAACACAGTAGATATGATATCAATAGAAGAACTAAAAGAGGTGCTAAGATATATGAAAAATCGAAAGGCTGCTCAATTAGACTAACTTTATATGGAATTACTAAAATATGGAGATCCCTTTTTCGAATTTAGATTATTACACCTGCTAAATCTGAGCTGGATAAAATGAGGAGCATGCTTACAAATTTGAATAAGTCCACTTTATGGCCAAAATGAGTTAAGTGCGGATTTGGGTTCATAAGGCTAAGCTGCATCGTTTGGCATACCATTTCGAGCAAAACTTCATAAGTCGCCGTTTTGAATGAGGCGCATAGTATCCCTGTCCACTCAAAACTTAATAAGTCCATTAAATTTTCAAAACTGAATAAGTCCATAGCTTTATTACCGGAGAAAAAACTGATGAAGCAAGCCGTTGTAACCACCTAAGAAGAAGATTGCCATTTATATGGAGACCAAGGGTAGGTTAAGGAGTTGGAAAAAGGTGATGTTAAAAGGTTACAAGCAATTTATAAAAAGATCAAAGGTAGCAGTGCCTTGAAAGCAATTCTGTTGATCAAACATTACAAAAATAATAAGACGAAATAGATCTGAGAACTGAGATTGTCCAGAATATGATAAAACCCCGAAAGAACCTATCAAAATTTTCTCTCCAAGGACTACCGCGTGTACATCTCTTTAGAAAAATTAAGCTTGATCATGTAAAAACTCTTCTGAAAGCACAAGTTGGGGATAAGTGGGAAGAAGATCGTGAGTTAGAATGGTATGTTCAGTTTCTAGAGAGTGATAACATCATTGAAGAAGAAGAAAAACATCAGTCAAAGGAGTGTGACTGTACTGAAGACGATGCTGGAGTACGTGCTTATTATATGTACGTTCATTATTGATATATTTTGTAACCTTAATCACATATTAATAAAATATCTTCTACCAAACAATATTTTATTTTGTAAAAAATCAATAGATACGTAAAATATTTAAATAAAAACTAAGAAAGTTAAGTTTTTCATTGAAAACTAAGTAAGTCCAAACGTTTTTTCTTTTTTTTGGAAAAACTGTAGAAATTAGCGTAATTCATCAAAGATTATATAAAACTAGAAATAAAGTCAAGTTACTATAAACAATAACAAAAATTTTTAATAACAAAACAAATCACCTAGAAGTTTTTCGTTGTTTCTGTAAAATTACATTAGCGGGACTTATTTAGTTCTGTACGCATGCTCCTCAAATGTCAGATTCTATCAGACTGGCAAGCAACAGAAGTGATATGCCTTTTCAAAAAAGACGAACGACATAATTGTGACAACTACCGAGGAATTAGCCTACTGAATACGGCAACGGCAAAAGAATACCAGAATAAAGCTATAAGTACAAAGTCATGGGCTCACCCACATTAATGTACGGAAGCGAAACATGAGCGATAACAAAGAAAGAAAAATCTGTAGAGGGCTTTACTCTAAACTTCCCTGGAAAGTGGAAGTTGTTGCACTAAACGAGTTCTTAAATAAAAATACTTTAACGTTTTTGATAATACTGAAACAATAAAAGGAAACACCTGATAATGCAATTATCAAATGAAAAAACATTACCGGCTGTGGGATTTGATCAACGCTTGGCAGTAATGCGACCGTTCGTAGCAAGCGGATACGTAGGAACCGCAGCAATACAACGCACTTATTAGTTGCTTCTTTTTGTCTCTTTTACAATTTTACCCTGTATCTGTCGAGTTCCATTTTCGTGAAGGGTAAATCCAGAACAATGTGCAAATTACTACTTTGATCTATTTTTCAATTAAAGTAAAAATAAATAAAATGTTATTTTTTAGGGTGCTCATTCTGTGTATGTTTTATATCCAAAATATGATGTTTCGTTAAGGGTAAAAACTTGAGATATTTTACGGACATTTTTTCGGTTTCATGGCAGGAAGACCTTTAATTCGCATGCAAAATATCGTCCTTCTCCAACAAATGGGTTTTTGAGTTATACTGACAACAGACGGAATTAAGAAAACCTGTTTTTCGTCATCTAGGGATCCTGAAACGTGAGGATATGAAGAAATGACATCATTCAGAGAACAATATGAAGAAATCTAACAAAGTAATTTTTTCGCTAGTACAATACTTCTTTCGTCCTTTAGAAGAGGAGTAAAATAGCAAAATATAAGCAGCGAAAATGAGATTCTTTCGCAAGATAAAGGGCTGCATAAGACGACACGTAACTCGTAACGAAGATATACTGGACGAATTAGTAATATGTAATATAAATGAAAGAATAGCTACATTGCTGTGGTTTCATATACGTTGTTACGGTTCAAAAGTCATTTACAGTTATTCATTTAATTATTTGCCCTAATTTTCGTTAAAACTAACTTTTTCCTTATCTTTCATTAAGTCTAATTTTTGCCTACAATAAAACTGAGCATTCAGACCTTCTGCAAGCTAGAGCTTTGATCTAACGTAAGCCGGTTCCCAAAATTACAATGTATGAGAACGCTTAGAGATTAGGTTTCACTCCGCGCATAAAGCTTTTTGGGTTGCATATGTCAAGTTTCTTTCAAGGCTGCTTCCAATTTTAGAATTGGTTCTCCTTGTCAGCCTTTTTGGTCATTCGTCATGTTGTGTTGCTACAGAAGAGCTGCCTTGTAAAGCTGCGTTTTGAAACGTACCTTAATTGGGTTCTTTCACGGGCATCTCGCCTGGAAAATTAATTTTGTTGTGTTTTGAATGTTCCGCAGTTGCTAATCTAGTCCCCGTGAAGATTATTTTGCAATTTCCCAAGCTCAAACTTAGTTTGGATTTCATCTGGGTAAGCACGTGTCTCTTTTTGGCGAAACGGAGCCGAGAACACAAAGGGTACATTTTCTTGATGAATAATTAGCTAGATTATATGGTTTCATGCTCTTTCAGCTCTTTTTTTTTTGGTGGCGTTTTCTTTTGAGAACTCCTATTTGGTAATTTTTTTGAGGCCCCCGAGTGATACCGAAGGCTTCTTCCATGGCTGTCGGATAAATCGCCCCGTCCCTGATTAACCGACGAAGATGGCCCCTAGCTATCGTCTTGAGCTTGGCGAGCACGTAAAAGCCACTTGCCTGCAATAGACAGCGAAGGTAGAAGTTCTTGCGTAACCTCCTTCATCGACACGTTTACCTGCAGGTCGTTAGCTCTGCACAAACCTTGGCCGAGCCCGACCGCCCTACTGTTCATCGGACCCTTCTTTTACGCTTGCTGCAGCCTGAAGAACTATCGCAAGGTCGCTTGTTATTTATTCTGATCTAGGCCACTCGAACTTCGGGATCCGTTTTAATGCGTTTTTGTGATTGTGCTACGGTCTATCTAGCAAATATTAGAATGCTCGTATTATGTATTTTAAGCGTGTTTCTCACCCATTTAAAGTAGTTGATATAACTTATTTCACTACAGTTATCTTGTAACGAATCTACTGTGGTAGTTCATTTTTATTAGTTTTTAGGTTAAAAGATATTAGAATGGCTGCGCCTCACGCCCCGTCTAAGTGATTATATTATTGAACTTTGTACGGCACTTGCATGATAATCTTGATCCGTTCTCGATCGTCATGTCACGTTAGTGACTTAGCTTTGGGTTGAATCCAGCCTCAGGATAAACCCTGCATTTGCAAGTAATTTCTTGTAAGATTAGCTTGCGACATTTTGACAAAGATTGGAAATTTACCTTAGTCACATATCGGTTCGTAAAGCGCTATAATAGGAAGCAAAATCTTGGATTCTGTGAGGGCGTTATTGCAAATTAAGGCAAACATTAACACTGCTCTTGCATAGTGGGTAATTGGTCGAATTCAACTAATCAACAAAATTTTAAACTGTAATAAATGTGTCATAGCCATGATTATATCGACCGCCTTCTTTCAGTAGTAGATTTGACCACGTCAAAACGTCAATCTGTAATTCTCTTATACATATTTACTTACAATAATTCATTAATTTACATTAACCTATTTAACTGCATTACGCCCAATGTCAACTACGCTTTAATGTTTACTTAAATTATGTGCCAATAGTTTGGTGAGGTTTAATAAGACGCTTTATTATTGTGATATCATCTCCCTATTGAAATTTTGTGCTGGTTTACAGTATTATATGTTATGTGTTTATTGTGGACCACCCCCTTCTATTATGGCTCATTATACTGAATCGTTACCTATGCCAGATAATTTTATTTATGCCCTTGCCGTTATCTCTCTTTTCAGAAAGTGTTTGGTAGCGCATTTTATTTTATGCCTTTTTGGGCGATTAGCAAAGAGCTGGATTATCTGCTACTTGGCGCCCATATTTTTATTTTTCAGCTGAATCTTTTGAGTCTCTTGTACAACCCACGTCCTGCTCCGGCTGAGAAGCCAGTACCTTTGCTTACCACCCTTGCCATCAGAGCGACGGTAACAACGGTAACAACGTGGTGTCAAAATACTCTGAAATACCACACAGCTCTCCTTCTTGGGAAATAATGAGCTAATGCAAAGCAGAAATAAGTAGGTACAACTCTTAAAGAATGAAAGGCAGTGTAAAAAATGCATTCTTAATTCATTCATACTCAGCAGGAAAATTGAACATTGACTTTTTATTTCTCGTCACTTTTCAAAAACTACTTATCGGATCAAGTTGAAACTTGGAGTCATATAATTTTATTCACTTTCTAAAGCTCCATGAAACTGAAATTTATTATATGTGTAGGGGGCTCGAGCTACTCCACTTTAGCTTGGCAGTTATATATTTACATCATTTTCTCTTTCCCAACTACGATATTTTAACTTTATATAGAAAAATTGTATTTGATTTGTATTAGAAAGGTCTTCTAGGTAAATGATTTGTTCTTCTTCTTCTTTGAATAGTGTTGTGCCCTATTTTAACCATGTTTAATTTTTCACAGATGATGAAGTCCAACATTCTGTTTATCGCGTCAGTGATCGGCCTCGTGAACGTTGTGTTCTGTTTGTCATTTTGCAATTCTTACTATTTTTTCAAGTCACATCCTGGATACGTTTTGGCTCCAGTATCGTCTTCCTTGTCTTGTCCATCTGACATTTTGCGGTCCATTGCACTTTCTACATATGTGATCGTTTCGATTCCATCGTTCAATTTGTTTGCAGTTATACTTCGAAGCACTCTCATTTCGGCCACTCACAACGTCTCTGATATGATAATTTCAGCTGTTGCTTCTGCAGAATAAGTCGTTACTGCTCGAGTACATGATTTATATGTATATGCAGATTTCGTGTTAATGTTTATTGTTTCATATGACTTCTCTCAGGCATCCAGTAATTCTTTCTGCTTTGTTAATTTGGGATCTCTTTTCTCCTGTCCTATTTTGAGCAGTTAGTTTAGCCTCTAAATACGTGAAAGGCATTACTTGTTCTACGATTTTATCGTTGACTGCAAATTTACAACTTATTAGCCACTTATAGACCACCCGCGCATTAGTATTGTCTACCACTATCTCTATGAATCTTTTGTTCCTGTTGGACTGGAGCAGTATTTGCAGGTCATTTTCATTATCTGTTAATGCAACTCCATCGTTAGCATACCGTTATATTTTCAGCTCGTCATTATCGATTTTGAATCCATCACCTGCGTGTTTTCTCCTTCCGATTATTATTTGGTTCATCACAACAATGAATAAGAGAAGGCTTAATGAAGCCCCTTGTTTTATTTCCGTGTTTACTGCAATTTCTTTTGTAAAGCAGTTTTAACCCATAATAAACGCTTTTGTATTATCAGTTGTAATATAACAAGTGGAATGATTATTATCGATGATTTTTTTTCCGAGTTAAAACCGGAACCTAAATTTAACGAGTGCGTAGCACGAGTTAAATTTGCTGTTTCGGTTTTAACGAGTAAAAAATTATCGATCATTAATCATTACACGAATTATATTTGGAAAGAGAATATATTGAATGAAATGCAAAATATCAAATATTTACTTTTTGTTCTTAGGTTGGCACTGTTAATGTTGGTTACCCTGCTGTCAATTTTAAGTGTATGTCAAATTCGAGGTTAGCAGGTTAGATTTTCCGTCAGTTTTGACACAAACTGACACAAAACCTAACCTGCTAACGTTGAATTTGACACGGACTTAAAATTGACAGCAGGGTAACCAACATTAACAGTGCCAACCTAAGAAAAAATCACAACCATTTATGATCACCCGTAAAAACAATTACGAAAATAAATTACTACCGCTGTAATAATGTGTAACTAGGCATTTGCATGCCCCTCATTGGTTGAAATTGCGTCACGTGATACATGAATTATATTCTCATTATTATATTGGTATTTAGCTATTGAATTACTTTTATAATTTCTGATGCTGTATCATTTTGCTCTAAAAATTCAGTTACGTCGTGCAGACTCACTCCAACAAATGCCTTTCTAAAGAATTGCAAATTTTCTATTTTTTAAATATTTCATTGCATTTTCTATTGTTTGTTGAATCATGGTCTTAATATGATTTACTATTATTTCTTTTTCGTCTTCGGGTGTGTTTTGAATGTACAGTTTTTTTCATCCATTGTTCTTGTGTATTGGACTGTGTTTGTGAAAATTCTTATATTGTGCGTTGTAACATACCCCATAAATTCGTTTGTATTCCTTAAAGGTCGTGCTTTTTTTCAATTGTGAATCTTTGACAGTACGCTTTTTTAATATCTTTATTTCGCTGTTTACATAGTTTCTTATGTGCATGTAGTGTTATGATGTGTGTAGGATTTGATATTATTATTATTAGATTTTTATTTAAATAAATGACTCAATCGTCTCAAAGGGTTGGGTTTTCTACATCTTAGGAAATATGATTGAATGTATAATTATAGGCAATACATTTGCTGTTAATATAATTATCGTGGTTTTTATGATTTTTAAAAGTAATCGCTTTCGCTACAGCTTGTTTAGCCAATGAGACCGCACACAATTAGATATTACAACTGATGGGAACAACTTTACAAACATGGCGCTCCAACCTCACAATTTATCAAAACCAGTTGGCTTCGCGTTAATAATTACTTCAGTGATGACGTAAGAGTGCGTCGCCTAAGTGATTTAACAAACGTAAGTAAATAGACGCCACAACAGAACACTCACGATGCGCTTCTTCCGGAAATGAAAAAGGAAAGGATTGATCCCCGATCACCAGTTCGGCTTCAGGAACAAACACTCAACTATAGATCAAGTGCACCGGGTTACAAATCTAATAGAGAAATTGCTAGAAGAAAAACAAGTGTGCTCCGCTATATTCCTCGACGTTGCGAAGCCTTCGACAAAGTGTGGTACGAAGGCTTGATGCATAAACTGAATCACCAGCTTCCGAAAGAATACGCTGAACTCCTGAAGTCGTACGTGTATCGCAGATTGTTTAGAATAAAACAGGAAGATGCATTTTCTGATCTAAAAGAAGTAAAGGCAGGAGTACCGCAAGGCAGCGTTCTGGGCCCAGTTCCTTATCTGCTATATACCAGTGATTTACCACAACCCGAAAATGTAATGACTGCTACCTTTGCAGACGATACTGCAATCTTAGCAGTAGGCAAGGACACCGAGGAAGCTACAGAAAAATTGCAACTGGCGTGCAATCAAATTAGTAACTGTACAAAGAAGTGGAAAATAAAATTAAACGAACAAAAATCAACACCCATACACTTCACTAACAAATTCATACGTGAACAGTTTCAGGTATCGATCAATGGTAACGTCATACCTTATGAAAATACAGCAAAATACTTAGGTATGACTTTCAACACGCGTTTACGATGGAAGGTACATGTGAAAAAGAAAAAAGAAGAATTAGCACTGAAATATAGAAAACTGTATTGGTTCCTGGGGCGAAATTCCCAGCTGTCGGCACACAACAAAGTTATAATATACAACCAGATATTAAAACCAGTCTGGCTTTATGGCATACAACTCTGGGGATGTGCCAAACAGAGCAATATTAAAAAAATACAGACTTTCCAAAATAAAGTACTCAGAAACATCGTGAATGCGTCTTGGTATGTACGTATCAGTGACATCCATCGTGACCTTGGAATCGTGGATGTTGCTAGTGAGATAAAACGCTTTGCTCCCAAACACGAAGCGAGATTGCATGATCATGTCAATCCAGAAGCCACCCAACTCCTGGACAACGAAGGGTTACTTAGAAGATTGAAGAGGAAGAAACCCTTTGAACTTGTGTAGTACGTGAGTGCAAAAGCAGAGCATAGTGTGAATTAGTGAAATTTTATGGACACCAATGGGTGGACATTAGCCTTTAAGTTTGCATCTTTTAGTTTAGAAAAAAATTAATGGTTAGTCTTACAGACCAGTTTTAATGCTACTGTATTAATTAAAAAAAATTATAAAAATATTTGTATTTCAGCGGTTTAATCTTATATACGGATGGGGCCATAATTATATATAACAACAATGAGATAACATGAATAACAAAATAGAATGTGTGAGTAAGAAAGAGATGCCCATACGAAAAAATTATTTTAGTAGGCATGTTTAGTTGACAAATGTCATAATTAAATTAGTCGTCAAGCCTTCTCGAATATTGCTACTATGTTTATCTCCTTCTTACTCAAGCAATACGTGTTATATTCTTGTTCATGTTATCTCATTGCTGTTATATACATATAATTGTGGCCCCATCGGTATATTTCTAAAAGTCCTGACTGACTCACTCACTCACTCATCAACGCCCAGCCCAAACCCTTGAACCTAGAAAGCTGAAATTTTGCACAGAGGTTCCCTTTATGATGTATACAAGGAATAAGGAAGGATATTGCGAAATTCAACCCCTAAAGGGGTAAAATGGGGGTTCCAATTTTGTATGGAGAAATAATATTAAATAGACATTTCGACTTGAAACTTCGTAGGAGTACTCCTAAAAACAAATAATCAAACACGTATTTCGTGATTTTCCGAAAATCAACCCCTTAGGTGGTGAAATGGGGTAAGTAAGCCTAAAAATCGATATGGGTGTCGTTATTGAGTTTTTCTACAGCCGTGATTTTAAACTGTTTCCAAGGGTCATATGCGGCGTGCTTTATGTTGTCTATAAAACACGCCATTCCATTTAAAGCACGGAGTACTTTAAGAGTTTATAAAACCTTATTTGTGAAGATTAAAAGTACAGTTATTATATCGGACCGATTTGTATGCGGAGCCCCGAGTTCCCGATTGGAGAGGGGCGGAGCCCGATGGCCCCTTTGGAGAGGGGCGGAGCCCCGAGGGCACCCTTGGAGAGGGGTGGAGCTCCAAGAGCCCCCTTGGAGAGGGGCCAAGCCCTGAGGGCCCCCTTGTTGAGGGGCCGAGCCCCGAGGGCACCCTTGGAGAGGGGTGGAGCTCCAAGAGCCCCCTTGGAGAGGGGCCGAGCCCCGAGGGCCCCCTTGTAGAGGGGCCGAGCCCCAAGGGCCCCCTTGGAGAGGAGCGGAGTCCCGAGGGCCCCCTTGGAGAGGGGTGGAGCCCCGAGGGCCGCTTTGGAGAGGGGCGAAGCCCCAAGGGCATTTAAGCTAACAAACTCCTCGGCTGTAGAAAAAATATTGAAGCCAACTCGTGTTTTACAGTTTAAAAATCTCGGTCGATCATAAAATTCTCGCTTCGCTCGAATTTTAACATGATCGACCTCGATTTTTAAATACTCTGTAAAACACTAGTTGCCTTAATAGCTATTTTTGGGACGTTGATTGCGAAAATTACATTTATTTTTAAGTCCAAGACGGTGAACATGACATAAGGAAAGAACCGGGACGGGACGGGACTAGACTGGACGGAACGGAACGGACTGGACGGGACGGGACTGAGCGGGACGGGACTGGACGGGAAGGGAAGGGACGGAACGGGACGGGACGGAACGGGGCAAAGCGTGACGGCGCGGGGCGGGACGGGTCGGGGCGGGGCGGGACGGACGGGACGGAAAGGGAAGGAAAAGGATGGGATGGAAGGGGAGGGGATGGGATGGAAAGGGAGGGGCGGGACGGGACGGGAAGGGACGGGACTGGACGGGAGAGAAAGGTGCGGGACGGGACGGGACGGGAAGGGTCGAGATGGGGCGGGGCGGGGCGGAACGGGATGATACGGAAAGGAAAGGGAAGGAATGGGATGGAAGGGGAAGGGACGGGACGGGACGAGAAGGTACGGGACTGGACGGGAAGGGACTGAACAGGAAGGGACTGGACGGAAAAGGACGGGACGGAAAGGAAAGGGGAGGGAAGGAATGGGATGGAAGGGGAGAGGCGGGACGGGACGAGACGGGACGGAACGGGACGGGACGGAACGGGACGGAACGGGACGGAACGGGACGGGACGGAACGGGACGGGACGGAATGGGACGGTACGGAGACGGGGACAGAGAAAGGGACGGGGACGGGGATAGGATAGGATGGGATGGGATGGGATGACAGAAAATAATTAGTCATTATTTAATACACAAATAACGAACCTCGCGCGAACGAAGTCGCGGGTAAAAGCTAGTTCCATATATATATATAATGTGTATGCAAACAGACAGACAGACGGAATTGAGAAAACCTGATACGTAAAGATCAAATCTGGGAAGGTGATTTTTTCGTGATTACAATACTTTCTTCGCCTTTCAGACGAGTGAAGTAAAAATCATTACCTAAATCTAAAAATTGTTTTAGTTGGATCGTAGAAATGAACGAGTTGCCGAAATACCAAGCACCCTTATTAAAATAATAAAAATAAGAACACCGGGTAGTTGTTCAATTGTGAAAACCGTTTGTAACCACAGCAACGCTATGATTGTGACAGATGGAGTAAACACACGGCATCCAATTTCCAATCTATTGACCGAAAGTTATGAATTAATGATGAGGTATTTGCTATATGCGTACTCTATGAAACATAATAAATATGTACGTACTCAGGCAATTTGGGGAATTTATCTTTAGTTATGCACTTAATGAGAATACTTAATTTATTAGTGCAGAAAAGTCGCTTGAATTGGTTGAAGTAGCTTATACTGATATCTAATTTAAATATATCCTTTAGAGCTTGAAATTGTTAACAGTTGCAGATTTATGCAAAACCAATAGAGTAAACAAAGACAGTGTGTCTTAGAAAGACTGGCTGACTCATTTTCAGTATTATACAATGAATATTATTAATAGAAAACACAAAAACATCCTCTGTAATCTCGAGATCTGAGAATTGCCCTAAAGTTGATGAGTGAATTTTTCGACGCCCGTTATGCACAAAATAGCTCAAATAAAAAGCTTAAAGAACAAAGACTTGAAAGGAGGGAAATCGCGTTGCTGTTCCGCTTTTTAATAATGCGTTCTGGCAATGATAACGCCAATCTTGCGCAATTTAATGGCACGTCGATGGAGCCGCAGTAAAGAAGCACATTTATTTATTTATCCTATAAAAAGTCTCACACGGAAACTTTAACACCAAAATAAACAAGTGATACAGAATTAGAAAACGCATTTTACATGAACTCTCTATAGTAATATCCAAGTTACCATTAACATAGGACTTAGAGTAGAAAATTTGCATGATTGCATATTTTCGCTGATTTGGCACATATTGATTATGATGTTGATATAGGGTGATCGAATAAATTATTTCACCTCTAGGTGTTGTGATTCGTGGTATACATTTGGCAGCACTGAAGTGTATTGTCAGTCTATGTCAAATTCGAGGTTAGGTTTTGTTTGTTATTTGACACAAAGTGAAGCAAAACTTAAACTGAAAACCTCGAATTTGACATAAACTGATAATCCACTTCAGTGCTACCAAATGTATACCACGAACACAGTACACTAGAGGTGAAATTGATTTGATCACCCGATATATTTACGCCTAATTAGATTTCCATCAAATTAAAACAATTACTCGTATTGCAGATACTCTGCAATATTCTTGTACGAATCTTAATAAGCTTTATTTTAAAATAAAAACGTGGATAATTCAGTCATTTTAAATCAATTTAAAAAAATAGTGAACATTAAATTCGTAAGTTTATTGTATTACTGTAACTTATGATTGCTTGAAAAGTTCATCAAAATCAGTATACGATCTACAATTCTTACGTGACATTAAGCATTAGGTGGCTTTGTTAATATAATAGTTATTTATTTACCAAGGGCATTTTGAAGATGTTTATGTTCGTCCGAGGACATAAACGTCAAGTGATGCCCGTTGTGCACACAATATTTTATGTCTTGTTAGTTTTTTTAATAACCTAAATCAGGGGTCGGCAACCTGCGGCCCTTTGCAACTTTTTGCGCGGCCCGCCAAAGCACCAATATAACTTTAGGAAAAATCAACAAACTTAGAGCGTAAGCGTGCCGAAATGTGGCCGGTGACAAAAATGCGCGACAAACAGAAGCATAGTGGGAAACCTATTTTACTGCGCAAGTTTAATCATCACTCCCCAGCGAATACGACGTCTCGCTTAGCAAGTGTAGCATTCTTTTTAGTGATGGGCATAATCGGATGATTTCAATAATCGGAATGTTCCATTTCGGAATGTTTATAACATCGGAATATCATCCGATTATTTTACATTCCGTAAATGCAAGCAAGGGAAAACGAGCGAAATAACAACAAGCGGAAGGAAGATGAAGTGCGTGCAAATTTACGATGAGAGCACCCGCCGTCGCGCCGTAAGCCCTTATCTGCGTTGGCATCTATTGTTTGGGTTTGTAGGACGGTCAGTAATAGCTATTTACGTTATTAGACCGGTAGCAACATTTTTATGGCCGCGCCAATACTTTACAGGTCGAACCGTAGGGCGAGACCTGTATGTTTGGCAAGGCCATAAGAATTCTACCGGTCTTGTATCGTATAAAATTTTTTAGGATACTGCATTGGTAACTAGAGTTTACATTATTACAAACGAGTCCGGTAGATAAAATTTACCGGCCTAGACCAGTAGTAGTTCTATTACTACTGGTCTAGGCCGGTAAATTTTATCTATCGGACTCGTTTGTAACTATGTAGATGCTAGTTAGCAATGCAGTATCCTAAAAAACAATTTATGAGTTTGAGTCGCACAGTGGGATATGAAGAAATAAAATATTTTTTCAAATAATTACAGTAGTTACGATAATAGACTTTCCGAAAATGGTAGTGATATTTTAAAGTTTAATAGCACATAAAGTACATAAAAGATAGTATAAAACAATACTTGAATTTGAAGTCTGTAGGTGTACTATCTAATAATTAATCTACGAAATACCACTGTCATTAGTGCCATTCACGTATCATACACGTGCGCACACGGCGTGACCCGTCGACATTCGCCAACCAGCATATAGCAGTCAAGTGAGTCAATACAACATTCCGTATTCCGTTCAGTTCAAATTGGCATTTCGTTTTCTCATTTTGTGTACCGAATAGTAAAATAATTGATTTCCGAAAGTTCCGAATTTTGTGCACCGAACAGTAAAATAATCGAATTCCGAAAAGTTCCGAAATAATAGGAACCTTCCGATTTTTTGAACAATCGGAAACTTTCCGATTATTCATTCCGGATAGGCCCATCACGAATTCTTTCATTTCGCCAGTTTGCTACTGTATGTTCATATGTGCGTTCATGTTGACAGCCGTATGACGTTTCACTACAATATTTTATATTTTTTATATTTATATATTTTATATTTACATATTTATACATATTTAATTGGAATGTTATTTTCTTTTTTTTCCTTTTAAGAATTGTAAAATTTTTGTTCTCTAACATTATTGTTATTATAGCATGTCAATAAAAAATTAATTTTTTCTATATTTATTTTTAATAATATTTATACTCGTATATGATATAAAAGCACTATTTAAGTTACATTTGAATGTGCGGCCCGCATAAAAAAATTTATTTTGAAAATGGCCCGTCGTCCGAAAAAGGTTGCCGACCCCTGACCTAAATAATTGATCTGAAAGAAAAGATGGTGCTTACCTTGGGGGAACATTATTGCCGAAATAATGTATCTTCATAAATTTCTGGTAAAGTTTTAGTGATGGATCATTCGTTACCACACCATCAAATCATATTGCAGTACAACAGGTGAGGAGAATTTCTGGCGCCCAAAGACTATCTTCTCGCCTAGTTGTAGGGCCATTAACAGAAAGCTCCCTCGTCCTCCAGGTTGGGGGTTGCAGCGTCGGGCTAACTCCTCGAGACACGTAAAACAATGCAACGTTAAAAAACCAATCAAAAGCCTAGGAATAGATTAGAAAGATTAGGATGAGCTAAGAAAAAGGACAATGACTATCGGAACGCGGAACACACAAAGTTTCTATAGAAAGACACGTGTGTTACCTGAAATGAAGAACTTGAACATACGTGTAGCAGTAATCACTGAAACAAAGAAGATATGTCAAGTCTCTGAAAATCTGGGGGGATATGACTAATTCTACAGCCGGGTATACCAACGAACAGTACAGTCAAACAAGAAGTCTCGATTCTCATTCGCAAAAGCTCAAGCATATACATAACCACCTACGAATAAGTAAACAAATAATAAAAATAAATCTCTGTATGCATGGTCATAAGCTAACTATAACTGGAGCAACGATGATGCCCTCGTTAACATTGAGGACGAAATTTTTAACTACCGCTTGACGAAATTTCAAGGGTTGGAAAGACAAGATAAATTGTATTACTTGGAGACCTGGACAGCAGAGTAGGTAAGAAATTCCATGATAAAACGGTGGGACTATTTGGAGAGGATACGATCGATGATAGTGGGAACAGGCTGGTTACCTTGTGTGAACAGAATCAGCTTAAAATTTTAAACGGTTCATTTGAACATCGTGAAATCCATAGATATATCTGGGCGCAACATAGTAGAAACCTGAAATCTATTATTGATTATGGAAACATGAGACGTCTTTTAAACGAGGAAAGTACAAAGAAGCTTTAGATACGAGTTTTATACATAATTTTTCAGCTATCGTATTAAGTAAATAAAGATCTCACAAAAAATCATGTTAGGCATGCTTTCATTGTTTTAAATTGCAAACTTTTAAATTTACTAAATAGTTTGAGCAAAGTGTACAATTAAATCTTAATGGCATAGTATGCAATAAGAACATATTTTTGACGTATGAGTTCAACACGATGCTTATCGACATACTACCAATTCAAAGTTTTTACTTCCCTCTTCTAAAAGAGGGAGGAAGTAGGTATTATAATCGTGAAATAATTACCTTCCAAAATTTCCCCAGATGTTCACGGTTCAGGGTCCTTAGATGATGAACACAGGTTTTCTCAATTTTGTCTGCCTGTCTGTCTGCCTGTTGCTGGTATAACTCATGAAATCGAGAAAATTTCGGTCAAGTCTCTACAGCGTGAACATCTATAAAAATACAAAACTTGGTCTACTATTGCTTTAACTGTGTTCCCGAGTGTTTCCCTTTAATGTTTCAGTATTCTTGGGAACGCTAAAATATTTTACCCCCAGTCGCCCATGATTTTTCGATATATTTAACGTCAGAATTTCAACCTGCGCGGGAAGTTATGAGTAAAGTCCTTTGTGCATTCTCTAATCTCTTTTGACATAAATATGTGGTAGTCGAAACAATTATGATAAAACTCGTATCTAGAGCTTCTATGTTGCACTTGTGAGACAATATTGGGTAATTACAAGCCCAGTTCGCCCGGAATGGTGGCAATAAAAACAAAGTTTGTTGGCAGCTAGTTGAGAAGACGTAGGTTATTTCAAGATTGCCCGTTACACAGAGCAAGGGCTTGATAACTTAAAAGGGGATAAAATGCCTAAGTGCCACCATTTTTCTGATAATAACACTGAGCGATTTCTTAAAAGTGGAAAGAGAAAATCATCCGTGGTGTGTTGTTGATGCTGCTACAGCGACGTTATTCTTTGCGTTGATCCGGATGGAACTTACCTTAAGTGATTTACTACAGCTAGACATTTTTACATTTAACTACAGGAAAGAACGCATACAACAACCATCAAATCCAATAAAATATAGAATGATTAAAATTCAATATATTAACGTTAAAACACCAAAATTACTATGTACAATGATGACAGTTGACTTAATTACTGAATTCTAAGTCTTACATAATGTCATCGTGTTTTACAAACTGCTAAATATTCTTAATCGATAATCTTAATTTAACTATTTACAGGATTATGATTTCCTGAACTGATAATAACTATTTTTCCGTTATCTGAAAGCTATCAGAAGTCTTTCAAACATGCATAACTTTACACAGCACATTTTTAAGATCCTCGCTGCGGCTTCTGTTGCTTGTCTTTTCCGGAATCACGCTTGGACGTAAAGCTGCAGAGCTGCAGAGAATCCGCGGAATCTCGATAGAGTGGAATGTGGCAAGCGAAACCGTAGTAACTGTTGAAGGATCAGTGAGAAAAATCGATAGCGTGGAATGACAAGAGATGCTGCATGCGATAACTTAATCTTCGTGCCTGGTTTCTTATGTTGGAAAATCTGGAAATGTTTCTAGACGATACGGCTCCGGTACGCATACCTTATTAAGTAATTTAAATCGATCGGTTCCGTAAGTTAAATCTCGCAGAGCGGATTGAGAAAATATATCTGCAAATTAGAACCGTCGTGGTCAAAACACGTAAAACACCAACCATACAACTTGCTTAGAGCCACTTAAGATATCCTCTGCAAAAAACTCCGAGGCTCTTTTAAAAGATCTTAAAACCGACTGTGGCGGGGAATAATTCCAACTATTGTCTGAAAATGGAGCCGGCGATTAATTCGGAATGTGATTGGCTGAAGCGCTACCGGGATGAGAGATAGTGTAACCGAATTTTGCCCAAACTTGCGAGAAAGGGTTTCTGCTTAACACGTATGTTTTATGGCTCGTATATCAAACTTTCAATTACTTTTACGACGTTTTTAATGTGCTAACTAATGTTTTGATTGATATTTCAAAATTTTCTGCTCAACGTGTATGTTATATGGCTCATAATATTAAGCTTGAAGTGACTCTTACTGCCTTTTCAATGCCCTAACGAGCGTTTGGATGATTTATGGGGTAGTAGCTGGTCGTTGGGAACGTATGCACTGTAGCTGTAACCAGTAACTATACTTATCGAGGCAGCTGTGCTGTACACTTGTGTGCCTGTGGTGTTTGAGTAATTTATGAGACAGCGACTGGTTGAACACGTGGCTAATAGAAGTTTGAGGAACATATGCTGCAGAAATTCTGACTAGCGTATGAAATTCATCTAACAAGTCATGAAAATAGTTACCTGCCAAGTCAGGAAAATACTTTACTTAACTCAAATAAAAAACTAAAACTAGATCTTCATAATAACAGTCATGAAAATACTTTCTTGTACTCGACAGGGGAATATTGTACACGGCTCAAATATATAACAGTGTGTGTAGCCGAGAAGTAAAGCATGTAAATTATGACGTTCTGAATAAAGTGTGTTATGAGTCAAAAAAGAAATGGAAGTAGCAGAAGCAATTCTTTATCAGGATATATGGATTGTAGTTTGCGAAACTAATTACTATCCTTGAAACGCCAACATGTTTAATAACACCAATGATTCCATCTCTAAAACTTTATTATTCTTTATAGAGGAAATTATTGTGAAAAGTAGAAAATGTAAATTGGAGCTACTCAGAAAGATATGTATTGCTTTTGTCGTTCTATTATGTCTGCTGTCTGTCTTAGGTCATTCACGTCTCCTTTATAGCTTGTAATTTCTGTTTATTTACATAGGCAATTTGGTTCAAAGCGTTTACTAAATATTTTATCGTGCATAGGCGTATTTGCATCCTACAATGATGTATTATTGTATGAAGCGTCGAGTGTATTCCAACCTCGCCATGAACAATCGTATTTAAATGCTAATACCATCGAAGGTATCGTGCAAACAGAATTTGATAGAGAAAAACATTGGAAGCAATTAGAGGCTCTTATTACGGATTACCTGGGACAATATGACATGGAAGGTAGAGAATAGGACGAAGCAGCTTAATGTAACTGTGCTTATTTTGATTTTTTAGGAAGTATTAAGAATATTTGGACCGGCCGAGACAGTGGATTAGGCATAAAAGGGAATACCAAGAGAAAACCTCAAAAGTGGAGGGGAATCTGGTTCTTCGTTAACCTTGGCTTAGACGTTTAACATCACATTACGGGAAAACGGTTAGTCCCAGGAAAAGACTACAAGGGTACTTTTTTGTACAGAATTTTATAACCTTCAATTTTTTACCTATCCTATACTTGAAGACAGTAGAAAAGAAGATATAAGCGAAAAAACAATGTTTCGCACCTTTTATAACTTACAACTCATGAAGCTCAAGGTCAAATCAAGGGTACTTTTCATATGTTGTTTAAAAGCACTAAATAAAGGTGTACATAAAAATTCAGCTCAGTTTGGATTTTTCCGAAGAAAAATCTTTATTTGACCGGACTATTGGTCTCAGTAAACGTGTTCATTGCAGGGATATTTCCCTGTCGCACATGATTCAAACTACTATTTGTATCATTTTTATTCTACGTTTTGTGCCATAACTACTAGGTACTCTTAAAATGAGCATATTCATATTTTTGTTACGGCACTCTTGAATTTTGTTTCTGTGGTACTTCTGTAAATTCTAGGTGTAAGTAGTCGCTGCTACGTCTCAGAAATATAACATAAAATCAAAATGTAAACACTAGAGTTCTGTCATAGTTATGAATTTCTAAGGGATTTCCTATTCGCTTTTCATAGTTTTGATGTAAATTAAATAATAGTGAAAGTATAGCGGAGTGAATATTTTGATGACTTTTTTTTTAAATCGAGAACATCACGAATTTTTTTCTTATTTAAGCAACTTTTGTGTTATTTAGCCGACTTTCTAACTATTTTAGTTTCCAAAATTCCAATACTGGCATGTCCAATTTGCAATAGACTGTATGTAAGTAGTAATTAAAATCGTTATCCTACGTTGAGACTGATTACGTCAGCGTTGTGTGGGAGCTGCTAACTAAGTTAATACGACACTAATCTATAATCGGCAATTTCTCATTTAACGTTATGCAAAATATGGATGAAAGCTTATTATTTAAAGATTTTAGAATACCATGTATTTGTAAGGTAAATCCAGTGTCGAATATTTATGCAGCGGGTATTGACAATTTTTGCAAAAATTTATTTTATAACCAAGAATTCAATTTCAAAATCCTTGTAAACAACAGTATTATTACTATTATTAGATACACTTGCCTTCATATAATATTCTATAAACACCGATAGATGCCAATTGTAAATCCCCTAACATTAAGTAGATTGCCAAATATAACCTTACTTATTGTTTACACTTTATTATAAACCAGTGGATTAACTATTTTTCAGAAATATTTCACAGTTTGAACCAATAATATATGTTCATTATTTGAGTCATTCCAGAATTCAAAATGTAAATATAATTCAGAATAAAAGTAAATATTTAGCATATTTAACATTATATGCTGCTATGATGTTGTGTCAGTATAACTTGAAAAATATTTGTTGGAAGAAAACGATATTTTGCAAGCAGATTAAATGCCTTCCTAGCATAAAACCGATAAAATGTCAATGAAATATATACAGGGTTAGCACCTTAAAAAAATAAATTCTGCCTATTTTTGCTTTAACTCAAGAACTATTACTTACATAAAAGTAATATTTTGCACATAATGTTAGCTTCTCTCTTACCTTTAGGTCAGCTTTCTATATTTTATTTTCAAAAATTGGTCGCTGTAAAAGTGTGCTTGAAGCCCGTCTCTAGCTACAGTGAAGACGTCGTGTACCTTTATTAATGAGCTCCAACAAGTTTAATTACTCTCAAGTACACTGATATAGGTAGAAGAAAACAACCCTTGACACTTTCAAGTTTGAATGAAAGAAGCAATTCTTTATATAGATTTATTGAAAATTTTAGTTTTAGTCAACCTATTCTCATTGTGGAGATAAGGTTCGGTGACCTAAGTGTATACATGTGAATTGAAACTCCGAAATTAAAACCAGGTTTTTGGTCAATCTCGAGTTATATCAATCCACAAAATTGGAAGATAGGTAGTAGCAAAGCTGGGGAAGGCATAGAAAGCAAATACAGAAGACAAACCAACAGGTCAGAATAGTTTTAATGTAGTTTACCGTCTAACCTCAAATAATAACCGGATAAGGCGGGTGATAAAGAGTACAACCTTCACGAATCAGGCCAACAGCGACGTTTGGATAGGCAACCCAAATAACGGTTACCTCGTATTCAAAGTAGCATAAACTTCAGGCGACTACAACTCTGGAATACTTAAAATGGCTTTCGGCGCCTTTAGTAAAAAGCAATATTATTATGGAGAGAGCGAAGAGTCATCGAATGAGGAGTCCAAGAGAAAAGCAGTGGAAGAATTAGAAACCTTCAATAAAAGTAGAAAGACCAGATCGCCAGATAAACCGGCAAAATTAGCAAAAGATGTTAAAGTCAATGAGAATAGTAAATTAGAAAACATGATGTTAGAAATGATGAAAGAATTAAAGGAGATAAGAAAGGACCATAAAGAGAGTGCAGGGGAAATACAGAAAATACGAGATGAGTTAGTGGAACTAAAAAAGAACAACATACATACCTCAATGAAGTGTGCACATTAAAGCAAGAAAACGCTGAGCTGAAAATAGAATTAAAAAAGGTAAACAAAAAACTAGAGCGACTTGATAACTTAGAACAAAGCTACGAACGAATGGACAGAGAAAAACGGAGAAATAACTTACTAATAACAGGTATAAATATAGAAGAAAAGGAAGGAGGAAACATTAAGAACAAAGTGGAATCGTTTTTGAAAGAGCAACTAAATGTAGAAGTTAATCTCAAGGTAGCTAATAGAATTAGCGACAAACGCTGCATAATTACCACTGAAACCATGGAAGATAAAATTGTAGTGTTAAAGAATAAAAATAAATTAAGGAAAATGGCGAACCAGAAACAGGTATTTATAAATAACGACCTCACACAAAAAGAAAGAGAAATTCAAAGGAAAATAAGGCAGATAGCAGCAAAGGAAAGAGAAGCAGGGAAATCAGTTATAACAGGTTACCAAAAATTAATAACCAACGGTCAACTTTGGAAGTGGGAAGAGAAACAGGATAAATTAATAGCGTTAAACACGGAAACAGCACCGAAATGTGAAACACCACCAAAAAACGATTAGGGATTAGCGAACCGAAAACCACTCAAACGACGAAAATTGCATGGCACAAGGAATATTCGAATATAATCACAACAGAAAAACGAAATAAACAAGAGTACAGGAAAAAACTAGATAATGTATTTACAGAGGATAAACTAAGTAAAAAGACGACTAAAAATAAAAACCCTCTAGGAAAAACAACGAAAAGGATAGGGAAACAGAATAAAATATATTTTGCAACATGGAATCTGCAAGGAATCAATAAGACAGGAGCTGTTAAAAACCTCATAAGGGAAGCAAGGAAATATAAAATACAATTAATGGCAGTACAAGAAACTAACATCAAAGGTGAGATAACAATCACGGTAGAAGACTATACACTTTTCAACTATGGTGGGGAACAAAACAGATTCGGAACAGGTTTCTTAGTACAACAATCAATAGTTGACAAAATAATAGATATAAAAGGAATTAACGAAAGAATAAGCTACATAAGATTAAGGGGAGACCACAGAAAAATAAGTGTAATTAATGGACATGCACCTACAGAAGAAAGTCAAGAAGAACAGAAAGAACAATTTTACACAGAATTAGAAAGAGTATATGAAAGCTGTCCTAAATACGACGTCAAAATGGTAATAGGAGACTTCAATGCTAAGTTAGGAAGAGAAGAAGTGTATAATGGAATAATAGGAAAGTATAGCAAACACACTAAAACAAATGATAATGGGGAAAAGCTATTAAATTTTGCAGTGGAAAGAAAGCTAAAAGTCAAAGCAACATATCTTCAACATAAAGAAATCCATAAAGGGACATGGATTAGTCCAAACAAAAAAACCATTAATCAAATAGATCACTTCTTAATAGAAACTAAACATGTATATAAGGTAATGGATGTAAAAAGCCAAAGAGGAGCAGATATAGATAGTCATCATTTTCTAGTCAGGATCTCTTTAAACGAAGAAATAACAAAAGTGAGGAAAAATTATAAACGAAGAAAAAGGCTAAATATAGGCTCCTTAAAAGACCAAGAAGTAAAAACAGAGTATGCCAAATCTATCGAATCTGAATTAGAAACATATGAGGACAGAGAAGATATTAACGAAGAATGGAAGTACTTGAGCAAATTAATTAGAGGAAAGGCAGAAGAAAAGCTAGGATATAAGGAAGGAAAAAGGAATGGATGGTTTGATGATGAATGCAAGAGAGTCATAGAAGAAAGAAGGAAAGCTAAACTTGACTATCTAACACAAGATAATGTAGAAACACAAGCCAAATACCGGGAAACGAGAAAAATAGCTAAAACCATATTAAGAAACAAAAAAAGACAGGAACAAAATAAATTAATTAGTGAAATAGAAGAAGACTTCCAAAAAAACCAACTAAGATGGTTCTATGCGAAAATTAAACAAACAAAAAAGAAACAAACTAAGCAAGTACTCATGGAAAAAGAAGGGAAACAAATAGGAAGCGAGCATGAAATAAAAAAACTATGGGTAGAACATTATGAAGAAATGTTCAAAGACGACACGCAATGGAATACAGAAGAAGGAGAATCAGAAGAGAATGGAGATGTAGAAATACCCACGCTAGAAGAAACAGAAAAAGTGATTGCACAATTGAAAAATGATAAAGCAGCCGGAGGTGACCAAATTTACAATGAATACTTGAAATATGGGGGATACGCTTTAATAGAAAAATTATATAAACTAATTAGGAAAATTTGGGAAATAGAGGAACTACCAGAAGAGTGGAAAGAATCAATAATATTACCGATATACAAGAAAGGACAACCAACCAAGTGTGTAAACTATAGGCCAATAAGTCTACAAAACGTAGCTTACAAAGTGCTTGCCAAATTAATAGACATGAAACTGAAAATAGTAACTAATCCTATGCTAGGGGAGTATCAATCTGGTTTTAGGGCAAATCGATCAACAGTGGATCACCTCTTCACCATCAAACAAATACAAGAGAAGTGTTGGAAAAAGAATATTAAAATATATGCATTGTTCATTGATTTCAGACATGCATATGATAAAATAAGAAGACCTGAAGTAATAAAAACTCTAAAACAGTTTATGTGTCCTAGTAAGCTCCAAAGATTAATTAAGATGACGTTAAAAGGAACATTCAGCAAAGTAAGAGTGGGCAGCAATGAAACAGAGGCATTCCAAACCAGTAATGGATTGAAACAAGGAGATCCTATGTCAAGTACATTGTTTAATCTAGTTTTAGAAAGAATAATCAGAAAAAGTAGTATAAAAACTAACGGCAACATTCTCAGAGGACCCCATCAATGCTTAGCTTTTGCAGACGATGTTTTAATACTAACAAGAACAAAACATGCGTTACAAGATATAGCATCCAGATTATTACAAAATGCAGAAGAAGTAGGATTACGAATTAACGATGAGAAATCACAATTTATAATAATGGGAGATACAAACGAACGTGAAAATTTAGAAATAAAGTATATGGATAAAAGCATCAAAATAAAGCAAGTTACAAGTGTGATATACCTAGGGATAGAAATAACCACAAACGGGAAAATGGACAGTGAAATAAAACGCAGACTGGCATCGGGCTCTAAGTGCGTGGGTGCTTTAAAACATCTGTTATCGTCAAAAGTGCTATCAAGAATAACCAAAATCAAACTATATAAAACAATTATAAGACCGGTAGTGTTATATGCGAGTGAGTGTTGGGTCATGACGAAGCAAGAGGAACGTAAAATAGAAGCATGGGAAAGAAGGATATTAAGACTAATATACGGAGGTGTAAATGAAGACGGCAACTGGAGAAGACGAAACAACAAAGAATTGGAAGAACTATTTAAAGACACTACAATAACAAAAATAATCAAACAAAATAGAATAAGATGGCTAGGACATTTAACTAGATTGCAAAATGAAAGAATTGTCAAAGAAATTTATAAAACAGAGCCAGAAGGAAGGAATAAAAGAGGTAGACAGAGATTAAGCTGGAAAAAAGAAGTAGAGCAAGACCTGAGGAAACTAGATGTTGCCAACTGGGGAACCTTAGCATTGGAAAGGAAGATATGGAAAACAATAGTCGAAAAAGCCAAGGGCCTCTAGGCCTGTAGTGCTGAAGATATATATATATATATATATATTCTCATTGTATTTATAGGAACAATTATCAATTTCTAATTTCTATCTAAGCAATAGTATCATACCACGGGGTACCCCACTTAAGCTGACGTAAATACTATTAAGGGGTTATAAACTGTTCCTAGTTTTAAGAATTGATACGCTTGTGGCATCGAAGACTAGCCCTCAGGAGCCCAATCAACCTGCAACACAGCTCAAGAGGTCGATCCGCGCTCTGTCACTCTGACAGCCGCCAAACGCCAGTTGTAATTTGACGGCAAGCACTCACAATATCTCGTAATGTAATTCTTAAGAAGACATGTTGAACTTAATGCATTTTCTTCGCCTAAGACTTGTTGCTATAATATCGTATTACGAAAATAGAACCAGGTAGACGCAAAAACAACTGTACATACCCTGTACTTGCCAGGGGAAAAAACTATGCAACGCTTTTCGTGTTTCCTATATCAGTCAATATAACCTGGAGCTCCGTCCGTTGGAAAGTGGTACCCGCTCTCAAAATCTGCCTCAAGCACGCTTCGTTAGTATCCACATACTACCACCGAAGAACGAAAAATCACCACATTTTTACCACGAAAAACCTTTTAAGCACAGCTAAATTCTGTCACCAATTTTTGATAACCAAAATCTGTTATTATTTTTCTACCCTCTTTTCTTTTTTAAAAACCCTTGCAACTCGGATATTAATTTTCATATGCTTCCCACTTGATCGTCTATTCACAGCCATATATAACGTACACTACTCACATTAGTACAATAGGCTTTTAACACGTAATAATAGCTCAGGTTTTTACCCTTGAAAAAAATGGGAATCTTTTGGACCCAACATATACAGGTTGAGAACATTAAAAAAAATGTTTGTTGCTTTAACTTAGAAATTGATAAAAGTAATGATGTTCGCTTAGTTCAACATTTACACTTGTCGAAAATGGAACCCAACAGACACAGGGTAAATGTAAAGGGAGTCAAAAAGAGATAACAATAAGTGTGTTTTGTTTAATACAGCCGCGCATCGCACTTGTCCAGAAGATCCCACATGGTTCAGTGGAACAGACGGGTGGAATTGAAATCGCATTTGCAGACGCCGGCGCCGTTAATGTTTTTTTTTATTTAAGAATTGTAGTAATTTGCATCAGCAAGTGTTTTCCCTTTGTTTTTTCAATGTTATTAAGAACGTTAAGACATTTTTACTTTTACTTTTTTTGTTTAGTGGCACAACAAGTAAAGCACTTTATAGATTCTCTTTCCTACTTCGCAACTTGAAGAATTCCCAAAACTGTTGATTTAGACGTTTACTGGCGTTTGTTGGTTTGGTAGTTTATTATTCTGGTTGTCATGATAACGATGAAAAAGTATCTACGATTTGAGAGGCTCAAAAGTTACTTTGAATTGCTGTTATTTTAATAGTTAGGACAAAGTTTTGCCGCTGTGAAAAGGCAAAAATATCACAGCCTATTAAATTAATGCTTGAATTATTTGTCAATTACATCCTATCAATAATGAGGGATTCTTGTACAAAGAAATATAAGTTAAATTATTGGAAATAGTCGTAGTAGTTAGAATTTTGATCACAATCTTAAAAACTACCCCGCAAAAGAAAAACTGAGTTTATATAACCCAAGCATCATGAATCCAAGTAAGAAGTATATTTGGGCTTGAATTCGATTTCTATTAATGCTACTGCGTATTTTTTGATCTACACCCTACAACAGGCAAAGGGCAGTGCTGGTTTCATACAAATCTTTGCCCAAATAAAACAGGAGAGAGCGACAGCGCAGTAGTTGCAAAACGAACTTCCAGCAGGAGCACAGTTATCATTTAATCGCGCTCGCAGCAGCTCCGGCTCGTCGCAGCAGGAAAATCGTAGCAGGAACGTCGCGCAGCGCTTCCAGAGTTCTGAAGTTTTTCCGTATTGCGTATTTCAGGGTAAATCGGCGTTGCAGAGCAGTTTTTAAGTAGAAGAGATTAAATGTACGTTGTTCGAAGTTGTTCCTTCAAAACAATTTGTGTAAACATAAGTGTTAGATCAGATAATTAAAAAATAAAACATTAAAGTTGCTTAAGTAGTTTTCAAAAATAGTGGCAAATTTGTTTCTGAAAGCGTAACAGTATTCTAACAATTTGTGTACAGTTATAAAAACTTGTTAAATATGCCTACTGTGTTTGTAACTCCAGAAGTGCTTCTCCAAATAAACTTTTTGATGCAGGCAGCTTAGAGTTTTAAGCAGTAAGTAAATATTTTTTCACAGTATTAGCTTTTAGATAAGAGCTAGTTAGACTATGTAGGATTGAATTGTTGACAATTATAAAAAACAATTAAAATTCCAGTTTGCCATTCATAAAAGTGCTGGTAAAAAACGCTGACATTCTGAACATTTTGAGAAGAGCATTTTAATTAAATTATGTTTCTTATGTGGACAGAATTTTAATGAGATAGAAGCCATTTCCAGCCTGAGTCTTTTAAGGTTTTTTTAGACCAAATGTAAATTTTTAACTTAACAAAATAAAATTTTTATTTGAACAGCGAATTTAATGAAATGTTTTATTTTTACGCTCGGGGTGTATACATATTTATAAGATTATATTTAGAGCCATAAACAGAGCTCTTATAGCAGCTCTCCTTTAATTAATGTTATAAAAAGTAAACGTGTTTTCATTTCTCCCACTAAAATTGCCGTACCGCTTTTAGACCTTTGAACAATTCACCTTTAATATTTCATTGAAAAGTTTGAGACATTTTATTGAAATGTAATTTTTAATACAAAGGAAAATATTAGATTCAAATAGTTATTTAATATTGAATTAGAAAAGTGCAACTTTCCAGTATTTTGATGCAGTTCAATACTTATATGCCTTTCCATGTTCCATTCACTTTTATACTACGATGACGCTCGCCGCCGGATTGTACGTAAAAACTTTTGATGGCTGCTAATATTTTAAACTTTGGAACTTCGACTCTAATAATAATAATAAAAAATACAGTATTTTAATCATTCTTTCATGTAACCGAATCAGAACTTTTAAACACTTTCAACGATTTAAAGTTTCAATTAAGAAAATTTTAGACAAATCTATAAAGAATTTGGTACATCAATCATAGTATGGCTATATTCAACATGTAATACATTTTCATGTGAATGATAGACGCGATTTAATGTTATTCGCATCTACATTGTTTTTTGCGATGGTAAGATTGATTGCATGTACAAAGGTACACAGGATTGGGGTATGCATTTCCATATTTTAAGGTCGATATTATATTGCGGCTTGATCTGAAAATATACCGGAATTAAATAAATTCAGGTCGGTTGTAATGCATTCACTTCGTTTTTGCATGAAGGTTGGCCATGTATTTTTTTGTTGTTGTTAAGTTTTACATGAACGGAACAGTGGTGCGTAACCTGCAAACATTTACTGTCAAATATTGGTGCCACATGGATTGTTTATGATCATAGTACCTATAAAAATTATTAAACTCTAAAGTATTGTAATAAGGCCTTTCAGGTACTTAGTTAAAATGTCTTTAATTACACAATTGGTGAAACTGGATACATAAATTACTGAAGTTCCACTTTATGTTTTGCTTAAATGTGGCAACGTTGCATTGGAAGGTGTTTTGTCATGTTTTATAACCTAAATGCATTTGAACACCATAATCCCAAATGTAAACTTTGTTTAAATACATAAATTAATTTTACAAAGCTAAATTGGGAAAACTATAGAAAGAATCCATGAACAGAGTAGGCTATTTATTAATAGATATATTTGTTTAGCCACGGATTTTAACAGGACAAGAACCATCAATGCTAGTTAGTACAAAGTGCATACAGCATTTTATGTACAGACCGGAATATTCACTATCAAAATACCATGTCATTAATTGCCACTGCTTTTCAAACTGACAAACAAGACACTAAGCGGGCCTAAAGTGATACTTTACACCCTCAAAAATAGGGTATAAAGTAACGTAAAAAAAGGTGGTACATAATATGAAACTCATTCTCTAATTCTTTGGTTCCCTACATCTTTTAATATTTCCATACTTTAAACTTTTTCATTTTAATTCCAACCTTTTAACATTATTTTTTGCTTTATTTTACCTTTTTGGCTGGTACTTATTTCCCAGGTTGTTACCCTGTTAAAAATCTAGCCGTGGGGAGTGAAACAATTTTTTTGGCTCCGCTTAATTGTTTCGCCATTTACCAAATTATTTTAGGCGTAACCTGTATATTTTTATTTGAATTATAATCCCTTCCATTTCGAATTCTTAAATTTTCCAAATCAGCGAATCGTGAACCTGCATTGAGTTGCTATCGTTAACATGGTGCACTTTTGACCCGCTCTATCTGTTATCGCTGGCCGTAGGAATTCGAATTTTCTTTTTGAAGCGAACGTTTCGGCCCGGCACTTGATTTTTAAATAAGTCAAAAGTACGTGCGCTCAACCAATTTTTACAAATATTTTGTTTCCAAGAGCTGATAATTTGATTCAGCTTTTACCAGGAATTATTTTCACCTGGAATTCACAAACTGCGATTGGGATTAACAATTTTCACCGGATGATTCTAAACTTCGAGTCCAGTTTCCTGTCCTAATTCGAAACGAATACCTACTATTTTCTGCATCGTTTCTGCACCGAAGGCCAACACACTCATGTTGCGTAAGGCTGATTCCTTGCTATATGCGGGTTACCAGTTATAGCAGCTCCCGGCTAGCGTTTATAGCGTAAACTCGTGGGCCTAGAAGGTTAGTTGGTTCGTTATTTATTACAACGCCTGGGTGGTGTAGCTTGAACAAGCGTCCACGTTCGATCAGCAGAGTTAAGCAACGCTCTCTCTGGTCAGAACTTGGATGGGAGTTACACGGCTGCATCTCTCGGCGCCTCGTGGTACGGCTATCACGGAAAAAAGTTGGTCCCGGCGGTCATACAACATCATGACAGTCGTTAGTGGGGTTGGAAGTCTTTATAACTGCACAGCGGCATTGGCCTAAAGGCTGTTGACTGAGTGCGAATTAAATTTTAAAAAAATAAAACTCCGACCGAGGACGGGTTATGTACCTACCAAGTCAATCTTGTGCTGGTGATCCCGGATACTAAATTTATTACTAACGTGATAGTTAATTCACTCAGCAAATTTAATTAAAGATAGCATTTAAAACTATTGAATTTTTATGTGTACTCTATACCTTTTTTTGTAAAAGGAGCACCCACGTTTTTTTCTCATCAACCTACAAATAAAGTTTTTTATGAATGACAGTGATATGCATATGTCTAGACTTACTTTGCAATTTCAAGTAATTTAACGCAGGGGTTATCTGTGTTAATGCGTGTGCCCACCTTCAATTAGTTTCTGCTGCATAGTGTAGCAAAATTTTCAAATATTTTATGAATTATATAAATGACATTTGGTGATTACAAGATTATTATGCATTTAATAAACTCTAATTACTGTAGGTGGTTTATTCTAATAGAAACCATTTGGTTTCTGGCCCCCATTTGTTTTTTTTTTGTCTTTGGAGCTATTCACAGGTTAGTACAGCTGATAAAGAATCTACGATCCAAAGCCGCCGAAATTGAGCTATTTCGGCATACGCGGTAAGTGTCGGGAAATTCTTGTATTTGCCGTGTAGTAAGCGCAGCGAGCAGGTTGATCTGCGGTTTTTTGCTATCACAGTTAATTATTTTAATTAATTAACCGCAGGTCAGCTTCTTTGTTGTGTCAAATAGTTATTTATTATACAAGACGATTTTATCCACGAGTGAATCGTTTATGTCGAGACGAAGTCGAAACGTTAACGATTCAAGAGTGGATAATTATAACTTCATCGTCGTGTATAATACAAAATTTTCCTCAGTTCTTATCATTTCATTAATCAATTAATATCTAAAGAAAACATACGTTTTGTATTGACAGCCGTCAAAAGTAATAGTGACAATTTAGAAAGTACCAAGAGATCAAATAAATTTATAATTATTAGAGTCGCCAGTGATTGGTGTTATACGTTTGGCAGTACTGAACTGTATGGTCAGTCTATGTAAAATGAGAGGTTAGCAGGTTAGGTTTTGCGTCAGTCTGTGTCAAAGCTGACGCAAAACTTAACCTGCGACTTTAACATAGCTTGACAGTGCTACCAACAATGCAATAGTGAGTGACATACATAGGTAAAACTTCAGTTTATGCTTCTAAATGAGTAGTTAAACTACAACTTTAATCGTAAGAATGGAATAAATAATGTTATTATATATTTATTTGGCTAAATTTTGTGACTTTGATAGAATCACCGAGATTTTAAAACAATAGGTTCGATTTTAAAGTTATTTCTTTAAAATTATCTTTTTTCAGCACCTTTTACAAACCAGCTTTCTGATTTCCACTTACATCTTCTGAAACGGCAGGCTCCTCCTGAATGCAATTAATTAATAATTATGAGGTCAGTGATTAAGGCAAAACAAAACATTTAACAGCCAACTGATTTCTAAAATGCAACAACGGTAAACACTGTCAAATTGAACTCCTAAAGGTCACTAATATTATTTATATTTTAAGATCAATTAGGATTATTATTGCACTACTTATTCTCACACAAAAGTATAGTTAAGTGTGATGAACTGCTATTTATATACACAATATTAAAAGAAAAGCAACAAATATGGAAAGCGTTAGCAGAATTTTAAGGGTTTCGATTTATTGACACCTGAAATTTGAAAATATTTTGCACCTTACAATATTCAGCTGTTAATGTCCCAAAAACGATTTAGCATTTAGTCATCTACATTGTTAAATCTTCTACCTTACAGCAGAATTTTATTTTTGTTATCTAGTTTGTAAGTACAAAATTTTGGGGTGACCCACATCTTTAATGGCGAGAAAACTATTTCTTAATTATTTTTAACATAAAACTTATTTTTCCGTTTATCGTTTATTTATGGGTTTCATTAATGTATAGAGAATTTTTTATTAATGACCCTTATTACTGAATAATTTTTTGTTAAGAACGATTTTTAAAAATCTGTTTATGTTGGTGTCACTGTAAGTTTATGTCAAATTCTAGGTTAGTAGGTTAGGTTTGCGTCAGTTTGTGCGAGGCGGTCTATATTGTTCCAGGCCATGACACTGGCTCTGTTGCCAGATTGTGTGCTAGGCCATTCCAAAACACACTAAGTTTTATTTGTTTGAAATATATTTGACATTAAAAACTATTTTGACAAGACAGGTCATATAAGTTCCAAAAATGCCTTTGAAGTTTTACGTACCATGCTGCAAGTCAACTTACGCTTCATCAGTTGCTCCATATGTTGGCGTGTTCAATTTTCCATCTAATGGAACGGTGGCACAAAAATAAAAAGACATTTTGCATTTAGAGAACTGGTAGATTGGAAAGGCTAGTGTTGTGTGTGAAAAGCGCTTTAAGAGAGCAGATATAAAAGGTAATAAGCTGAAGATACTTGTGTTGATTGTAAGATCACTACCTTCCAGGCAAGTTAATTTGAAGAAATTACTGTTTTAGATGAAGTCAAAATTAGTAACGATTTACTTGCAATGGAGAATTAGATACCTACCCATTAGGAATTGTTTTTAAATCGAATATTACGGTGAAGTGACACACTGCGATGTAAATAGCAGTAATTTTATATGTTTTTTTTTTCAACTGAAATCACAGTGACAGGGATAGTGCACTTACAGATTGTTTATTTAGTGATCAAAACTACAAATTTTTTGTTAAAGGTTGACAAAGCCATGTTGCCAGATTGTGGTAGGCCATTCCATAGGTCACTTTATATGCCCAGTGTCATAGCCTGGAACAATATAGACCGCCTTGGTTTGTGTCAAAAAGAAGTTGACATAGACTTACAGTGCTACCAACATAAACAGTGCCAACCTAAGACATAAGATCACAACCATTTGTGATCAAAACTTTAAGTGTCAAATCCTCTTCATGGAATAAAATTAGATTTTCCTCAAACTAATAATATACGATCAACGGAAAAATATTGTAACTAAGTCGTATGTTAATCGCGCGTTAAAATGTTTCTCTCTCATTAACGTAATTGTTTGTTAAATAACTATTTCGAGAATTATATTTCGAAATATAACTCTATGTTGCTATACTGCTACAGGAGCTGCTACATAAAATTAGAAAATAATCATTGTGATGGTTTTCTAAGTACAAACAATTGCTTTACTTGTAGATACTGCAAATTGCAATTTAATTTTCTTAGAATTATGAATACTGAATTCACGACATGTAAAAATTTACATCGGTTATAAAAGTATAAAAAGAGTTTAATTGAGAAACTATATTTTAAAATATCTAAACGTCATAACAACTAACGAGTACACAATAATATTTAATTATCAGTTTTATAATAATTCAAATTGTTGAAGTTTAATATGATTCCAACTTAAGACTTCATTCTTATGTTGAACGTATTTGTGGCGAGGAATGACCCAGCTTGAATTTTATTTTTAGGCAAACGAAAACACAATACATTTTTATATTACACTCTTGTACGGCCAACACGCTAGTACGCATCTACTGTCTGCTATCCCCAAATCGTTTCTCATAAAATACAACTAGAGAAAGTACAAAGTAGACTCTTGAGATATTTATATTTGAAAAAATACAGTTGTTAACCAATTTATTTGAATGTTAGGAGCTCCGTCAAAAGTTTAGCATTTAGAAGACCGCAGATATTTTCATGTTTGTCTGCAATAGTTAAATAATATAACCTTGGCAAGTATTTACTAAATTGATTTGTGTCTCAGACATACATTTTAGCACATTTTTTACTCATATATATATACTCGTATATTCTGCAATTTTATGTACAATGATTTGACGTTTTGTATAAACTTGCAAGGAAGCTAGAGCTGTGTATCTTGTTGAATTATTTTCATCTTTACGTACCCGTGTGTTATGATCGATTAAAGACGAGATCTTTTAGAAGCTTACTTTAGTAGGCCATGTAGGTTGGATTTGGTTTCACAATCTTCTTTAGCATCCTCGCAAACCCCAGATAAGAATTTGTGCATTAAACAAACTTTCTAACAGCAGTGCTAATCGAAACGTAATCAATCCACAAAATCCAAAACTTAATTTTTTTATCAAAACATTTTTTTTATTTTCAGTTTCTACAAAATGTCAGTTAAGTTATTATAACATTTTGAGGTTTTGTTAAGCTGAGTTCGTTTATAGAAAAAAATATATCATTAGCTCGTAACACTTGAAAAATTCATATATGAAGCTTTTGAAAGATGGTAAAAATGAGTATACAATTAAATTCAGCTACTTTGAACGTCAGGGTAAGCTGTTAAAATATATTCTCACGAACGCTTATACGAAATATATACAATATAAAACAACTTAATTAAAATTTTATTTTACTAATTTAAATTCAATAAACTTGGGCAATGCGGAAAATGTTTTTTATAAATTCCTTGATATTCGAATTTATATCCCCTTTGTTTTTAAGGTAACGAAAAAACTGATTATTAAATAGAAACTTTTACATAAACACGACAAAAATTATTATTTTAAATCTGTAAAAGGGTATACCTGGAACTTCTCTTGCGTGAGTGGCATCAATTTACAAATAAACAAATTGCATTAGTAATCGGGCTACCAGGTTCAATTTCATGTATCCAATTCGCTTGTACGCCACTTTCACCACTAGGACAAGCTGGGAGAGAGATTATTAGGTAACGTCTGGCTCTACAGGATGTTGAAATGCTTTAGCGTATTCAATGGTAATTTCTTTATTACAAAAAGTGCCATTCTCGCAAGACAGTGGTGCCTTGAATTATTGAAGAAAGTAATCACTCATGAAATACGCTAGAAAAGTACTGTCAGTCTAATTTTGACAGAGCTAAACCTCAAAATCAATAATAATCATAATAAACACTCAATACTTCCAAGGCACCACTGATTTTTGTGAAAATCGTAATACTAATTTCCTTAATTTTTCAATTGTTCAAAATGTAAAATGACAAATGATGATTTTTTTTCTACAAAGAACGTATTTACAATTAGGGAAGCAAATATTTTATTATAATGAAATTACCACTGAAAATCATATGGATCGCTGCATACTTCTATCTATTTTACGATATTTATATTGTACCTGCGGCCAAAAAATTGTTTATCTTGCTAATTATCGGTCATCACCTACAATGTGTTACGGTATGAAAAGGACTTTACGACACCCACCCAAGGTGAGCATCGCACCACGGAATCAGTCCTGAAAACATGACACACTTGCCCTGAGATCAGTTCGAAATAGGCTAATAGGCCACGGCTGGAACGCTCAGGGAGTCGGGCGTGAGTCACACGATACGTTCTGGGCAAGCGCGTTGTGGCATAATATATACAGGGTATGTCGAAATTATGAGGGCGCCACCAAGCCTGTCTTAACCCGGCTAACCGGGCCTGGACGGTTAGACGGGAGCGAAGCATGCAAAAATACTCCGCCACTAAGATTATTCAAGAGTTGCAAGGTCAAACAACAACTTCGGGATTGCCTTAAGCAAGGATTGTGATTAGGTGTCCATCCGACCACGACTACGCAGCTGTCCCACTCACCTGCACGCTCACAGCTTCCTCGTTCCGTCGTACAATAATTCGTACAATAAAGGGGCGTCTATCTGTAACAGAACATGCACAAACCGAAACAAACAATAGTTCCCTTAACTAACCAATCATATATTTCACTTCGAGTTACAATGGGGTAGCAGAATGCGTCGCCCTGTATCTAACCTTACTCTATAATTAAGGGCACCAGCTGGCACGCGCGCTCTAAGCTTAACGACAGATGTTGAACATTAGTGAACAGCAATAATAGGTACAAAGATACACATTGCCTTATGCAAGGGCAGCGACGATTTACATTAGCCTTCACGGCCTGAACTGTCTGCAGTCTGAATGAATACACTAGCGTAGTAATGAATAGGTACAAAGATACACATTGCCTTATGCAAGGGCAGCGACGATTTACATTAGCCTTCACGGCCTAAACTGTCTGCAGTCTGAATGAATACACTAGCGTAGTAATGAGTAGTAATGAGTAACACTCGCGTTCACAGCGGTAATCAGGTTAAAGGCACATACCTTAATGCGTGGGCGGCGAGGGAGCCTGGTACAGCTGAGTTGCGACGAACTGCAATCGTAGGTGGTAGGTACCTTCGGTGTTACAACGGCGAAAGGGGGTGAATGCATAACCGCCTCAATGGCGACGGGAGACGCGTCAAGACGCGTACAACGGGACGACGAAAATGATGGGGGCCTCACTCGTTCTGCTGAACCAAATCCTCGTAGGTCGAGATGAAGGGGGCACGACCCCTCACTAATAGTAGCAGGAACTGGGCTCCAAAACACCCACGTTACGCCGAAGATCACTCGACAAATTTCGAATCACCACCACCACACACACAAGCGCTCTCTGCCACGGGCTCTGGAAGACTCCCTTTAAGGCGAAAACGTTTGTAACAAAATTGCTGAAGCAGCACTTGACGGGAAAAAGACTGACGCCCCCGCCATAGTGGCGGGAGCGCCGCACGAAGCACACACTATCCGACCACTTGCTTGATCGACGTCTCTCGGCTCAATCCCCGAGGGAAGCGTTGGCAAAAGGTCACCTTCGCCGCGTCCCCCACGTGACTAAACCACAGCGAATCGCAAGGCGATGAAATGAAACCAACCAATGCGGGCCACGCTGGTATCACGCCGCCACAGCGTGCTATTCAGAATTCAGAAAAACGCCATCAGAGGAGAGCTCCAACCGACGACAAATACTGCTTTTGGGGCTAAATATGTGCGAAATCGTGATTCTGGAATTAGGCGATGGAGCCAAATAAAGAGCTAAAAGGGCTTAGCATACGGGCACGCTGCTCTAAGCTTAGGCTGCTATTCAAAATACCAAAATGACCTAACTAACGGCGTGAAATGCAATTAAGCATCTGAAACAGCAAAATGACTTAACACTCCCCTTACTTGAAAGAGAGTTCCCCGAAGTCTCTTATAAAACAACGAGGCATTTTGCGATAACGTAACGAGAACTCAAACGAAAACGCAACAACGAAAAACGAACGAAACAAAAAAAAACATTCGATACGATAGAGTGCACCCCCAAAGGGATTACGCACACTGGCCACCAGATAGGGTGCAAAGGTGGGAAGAGAGAAGAGGAAGAAGAAAGACTGGATACGCCAGTGGAAAATACGTAAATTGGGTCACAATCGGGTACAAAATATGGGTCTAAATGGGGTACAAATAAGTCTTACACCTGTGGACACTTCCGACCAACCGTTCCAAAAGAACACAGGGAGGGGGGGGGGTATAGAAATGGAAGTCCAAAGTCCCACCCAAGGGTTACCTGAAGAGGGCACGCTGCGCGTCACGAGATCGGCGCATTGTGTGGATCCCACAACTGGTAGGAGTACCCAAGAGAAGAGGATGAACCACCAAAAAAAAAGGGAAATGGTTGTGACAGAAACTGTCAAAAATAGTCATAATCAGTGATAGGAAAAACTCAGTTCACCGAAATCCTCAATCAATGCCGATGCCAGAGTCAAATCGACTATTAAACCGCAAAGCGCGAGTTCGAAAGTGACTCCAACACCGAACACCAAAAGAAAATCCGGAAGAACCAAGTCTCCAAGGGTGTAGGCGTTCGATGACGCATGCCCAATAAATCCTTTTCAGAACTCCATGCGGCCCAAAGGGACTACCTTACGACGACAGGGTCCGCACGAAACAAAATGACCAGAAACACGCTCTCTTTATGTAATCCCACACAGGTGGTTGAAAATGGCGACGGCCAACGGTACGGTAAAAGAGCGCTAGGCCACGAACACAACAGGGCATCACTACAAAAAAAAAAGTCAAAAATCTTTAAATACTTAATACTTGAATACCAACAGAACCTCGCGCGGACAGCATGCGCATTACTGCCACACAAAGCTCAGAAGCTTCAACGAAACTGTTCACAAAGAACACGATACTTGACAACATGACGTCATCAGACAAAAAGGGTACGGTAAATGACAACAAAACGTCAACAAGTACGAAGCATTCCGACCAGCGGTAAAAGCTCGTTAAATGCTAACGGTAAGTGTACAAAACACTGCGATAACTGTTAGGGGTGTCCACGAAGAAGTCGGTAAACAAAGTTGGGCGGTACATGATAATAATGAGTATGAGATAAAGGCCAACGAAAAGAACTACGTCAAACCGACTAAGAAGATGGCCTGAGGGACGTAATAACCGCACGAGCGAATCTCCTCAAGCACACCAACAACAATCCACAACTGATCAACAAACCAAAACGCAGTGATGAAGCTGAAAATGAATTCCAACCTGCTCACCAAAAATCAACTCGGTACAACACCAAACGATAGAGAAAAAAAAATGTCAAAATCGGTAATCATCAACGTCAAAATCGATAAACCTCGCTAACGTGAACGTCAAAATCGATAAACGTCAGTTCGGTACAACAAAAGTGTCAACTTAGCCCAAGGCTAAACAATGTAAACGACAGGGAATCGAAACTCCCAACTAAGCCTTCGAAAAGACTTAAAAAAAAACAAGGTCGGTACCTTCACTCAACAACATCTGGTACTAAATCCGACTAATACGGGATAAAAATCTGCACTAAATGTAACGAAACATCTCGGTAGTATGAACTGGCTAAGAAAATAAAGAAACGACGGTAAAAATGACGAAAAAGATACTCAAAATATGAAAAGACATGGAAAAACACAAAAAGGAAACTCAAAAAGGCGATAAACAACAAGAAAACACAAAACTACAAATAGAAAATAAGAAAAGACAAGAAAAAACATATAGAAAACAAGAAAAGAAACGTAAAGACAAATGACAACTAAGAAAAAAAACATATACACGGTCAAGAAAACTAATGAAAATAAACTAAGAACAGGAAAAGACAAGAAAATACATATAGAAAACAAGAAAAGAAGCTCGGTAAAATATTCTACTAAGAAAAAAAACGGTTTACCAGTCCATACCACTTCGAAATGACGAAAAAAACATTTGTAACAACAATATAAATGACACAACAAAGCTACAATGCCTAAAATGCTCAAGAGGCGGGCGCCAAAAAGGCGACCGACTTAACGGACTTAACGAGACAAAAAAAAACAAGACAAGGCCAAGCAAAGCAAAGCCAGAAAGGCCTGAAAAGCCCCGCGTTGAGCGACAACATTAGCCTGTTACGGTATAAAAAGGACTTTACGACACCCACCCAAGGTGAGCATCGCACCACGGAATCAGTCCTGAAAACATGACACACTTGCCCTGAGATCGGTTCGAAATAGGCTAATAGGCCACGGCTGGAACGCTCAGGGAGTCGGGCGTGAGTCACACGATACGTTCTGGGCAAGCGCGTTGTGGCATAATATATACAGGGTATGTCGAAATTATGAGGGCGCCACCAAGCCTGTCTTAACCCGGCTAACCGGGCCTGGACGGTTAGACGGGAGCGAAGCATGCAAAAATACTCCGCCACTAAGATTATTCAAGAGTTGCAAGGTCAAACAACAACTTCGGGATTGCCTTAAGCAAGGATTGTGATTAGGTGTCCATCCGACCACGACTACGCAGCTGTCCCACTCACCTGCACGCTCACAGCTTCCTCGTTCCGTCGTACAATAATTCGTACAATAAAGGGGCGTCTATCTGTAACAGAACATGCACAAACCGAAACAAACAATAGTTCCCTTAACTAACCAATCATATATTTCACTTCGAGTTACAATGGGGTAGCAGAATGCGTCGCCCTGTATCTAACCTTACTCTATAATTAAGGGCACCAGCTGGCACGCGCGCTCTAAGCTTAACGACAGATGTTGAACATTAGTGAACAGCAATAATAGGTACAAAGATACACATTGCCTTATGCAAGGGCAGCGACGATTTACATTAGCCTTCACGGCCTGAACTGTCTGCAGTCTGAATGAATACACTAGCGTAGTAATGAATAGGTACAAAGATACACATTGCCTTATGCAAGGGCAGCGACGATTTACATTAGCCTTCACGGCCTAAACTGTCTGCAGTCTGAATGAATACACTAGCGTAGTAATGAGTAGTAATGAGTAACACTCGCGTTCACAGCGGTAATCAGGTTAAAGGCACATACCTTAATGCGTGGGCGGCGAGGGAGCCTGGTACAGCTGAGTTGCGACGAGCTGCAATCGTAGGTGGTAGGTACCTTCGGTGTTACAACGGCGAAAGGGGGTGAATGCATAACCGCCTCAATGGCGACGGGAGACGCGTCAAGACGCGTACAACGGGACGACGAAAATGATGGGGGCCTCACTCGTTCTGCTGAACCAAATCCTCGTAGGTCGAGATGAAGGGGGCACGACCCCTCACTAATAGTAGCAGGAACTGGGCTCCAAAACACCCACGTTACGCCGAAGATCACTCGACAAATTTCGAATCACCACCACCACACACACAAGCGCTCTCTGCCACGGGCTCTGGAAGACTCCCTTTAAGGCGAAAACGTTTGTAACAAAATTGCTGAAGCAGCACTTGACGGGAAAAAGACTGACGCCCCCGCCATAGTGGCGGGAGCGCCGCACGAAGCACACACTATCCGACCACTTGCTTGATCGACGGCTCTCGGCTCAATCCCCGAGGGAAGCGTTGGCAAAAGGTCACCTTCGCCGCGTCCCCCACGTGACTAAACCACAGCGAATCGCAAGGCGATGAAATGAAACCAACCAATGCGGGCCACGCTGGTATCACGCCGCCACAGCGTGCTAAATGAAACAAACCAATGCGGGCCACGCTGGTATCACGCCGCCACAGCGTGCTATTCAGAATTCAGAAAAACGCCATCAGAGGAGAGCTCCAACCGACGACAAATACTGCTTTTGGGGCTAAATATGTGCGAAATCGTGATTCTGGAATTAGGCGATGGAGCCAAATAAAGAGCTAAAAGGGCTTAGCATACGGGCACGCTGCTCTAAGCTTAGGCTGCTATTCAAAATACCAAAATGACCTAACTAACGGCGTGAAATGCAATTAAGCATCTGAAACAGCAAAATGACTTAACAAATGTAACAGCAGAAGTCCCATAAGATTTACACCTAGGACCCTTACTTTTTAATATTTATGTTAATGATTTGAAACAGTATATTAAATTTAGTAATATTTCTTTAGCTGCAGATCATGCTAAATTGTTCTTAAAAATAACCTCTCCTACCGATGATTATTTAATATAAAACGGGTTAAAAAAATTATATATAGGGCCAACTAAACAAGTTGGAAAGAAATATTGATAAATGTAACACAAAGTATTAATTAATCCATGTCAACGTCGTTCAGGATCCGCGTGCGATCTTCGATTGTAAACTAACTTTCAATTAGTCGAGGCTGCTCCTTAGGGGTGCAGGGGTGTTAGCCTCCCAGCCTATATGGGATTAGAAAAACGTAAGTACTATAATTGAAAATATGTCTTATAATTTATTCTACCGTTATAATAAAACGAAGTTTAAGAAACGAGGTTCGGAGGTAGCTAATCCGTACCGCTTAAAACATGTAAAACAAGATCCGGGAAGTATGTCAACATTACATAAGTTATGTGTCAACATACTCGCTGGTATTAATGCACAGAGCCGCTGGCTACTGTTTGGGGCAATTCGAAGTAGGACCCAAGCTTATTTGGCAATTACGGGAGAAAATGTTGACGCTGCAGATCGATCTATCACATTTTCAATGTGACGGAGGGGCTAAATAACGTTGTAGCCGAAGCAGAGGTTAAACCCGTGCCGTTATAGTCTTATATATAAATACTGTGCTCCCGATTTATAATGCGATCGGAGCGTAAAGGCAACCGGCGCGCCTATAAAACAAATGTAAAATCTTTAATATTAAAAAGAATTCCAGTGGGCAAGGACGTTCGTGCATTCTTGCGGGCCGGGTTTAGACATAATATCGATTGTAGTTGGAGCCTGTTTATTTATTTGGGTCATTTTGTATATTTCATGGAGATTCCTATAAAGATTGCGGAGAATAGCATAACTAAGTATACTCAGCATTAACTATAAGAGTCTACCATCAGCTGAAAAAGTTAAAATAAAAAACTTGGATTCATGTATATTTGGCGGTTGTCATTTTTTCAGAGCCTCTTAAGCTCATAAGTTACATAATTTTAAACTCTAGCAGCTCCTGAATTAGTGACCCTAAGCCTATAATTTTAAAAACTATTAAATTAATTTAAAAAATACAGGGTGTTTCATAAGAAAAACCAAAAATAATTAAACTTCCCGTTTAACCGGAAGTGGGATATTTTTGTTCGTACTCTTAAAATATGTCACATAAAATGGTATAACATTTCTATATAAAATCTGTTTCTATTTCTCATAACAATGGAGAAATTCAACTGGCCCTTAATTTACAATCAGCCTGTATAACGTCCTAATCGATCACATAACGTATTAAATCGATTGATACTATAAACTTCATATAGTCTTGTGGGAAAAGCTGTGATTTTCTGTATTTAATAGCCGCAGTACATAAATATTTTCTACCCTCTACACTAATTAGTAGGCCATCTATAATTTGCCGCGTCTTTACCATGGTGTATCATATACTTGCATTTGTACAGCTAAAAAACTTCCGATTATTTTATATTTAATGGTAGTTTAAAGTATTAGTGTAAACTCTTATTCAAGAAAATTCACTAACATGCAGTTACATAAAGTAGCTAAATATTTAAATAATAATACGTCTTCAAAAACTTTTTTTCTATTTGAGGCATAAAATTTGCGGAAAAAATGTAACCGATACTAACTTGCACATAATTATAAAGACACATAACATAAGAGATTTGTATTCTGAGAGAGAAGCGTATTTCTAAATTTTTGTCTGATATTAAAAGGTGTTTTACGTCCTTAGATTAACATTAATCAATCTGGCTTGTATCTCTAACATTACTTCCGAAGGAATTTTATTGCAATCTCAATAATGCAGTTTTTTAAACCTATAAAACAATGGCACATTAGTGTCTGCAAACTCTATAAAACCGAGTGCTTAAATAATTAAAATACAAAGTTGTAGGAAGTTTCTCGCCACTCAACGGAAAAGAAAGCTAAATATTGTGTATGTATGCCTGTATGAAAAATAGCATTAATTGATGGTACATTGCTGAGTATAAATATGTATATTGGACAAATAATGTCGGTTATTTTTTAAATGGAATATAAACTCAGTCCGATATTGCATAAACAACTGTAATCACTTTAGAATAAAAATCTGTTAAGAAGTTTACACAGAATTTCCGTCGCTCGAATTACATCAATTTAAAAAAAATTGTCGGCTGGGATTCGAACTCGGCGTTCCCAGGCGAATATTTTAAGCCCAGTTAGAGCCCGCCACTCAGGTCTTCCGCTTGCAGCCGCTTGAACAATTGAGCTACGGCCGTGCTCGAATTGTACGAGTTTCTGCTGCGTTATACTGGCATCATATTATTCTGTCCTACTTATGATGTTTACCATGGTATCTGTAAGGTCTCATTTTCGCCAATCATAAAGCCTGGGCTATATAGAAAGTATTACTTTTATTTAATTCTCAGTTAAAGCAAAAATAAACAGAATTTTATTTTTTAAGGTGCTCACCCTGTATATATTTTTCCGTTTCGTTACAGGTAGATAGATAATCTGTATGCAAAATATCATCTTTATCCAACAAATAGTGTGTGAATTATACCGCCAATAGAGAAATAGACAGGCACACAGACATATGGAATTGAGAAAAACTGTTTTTCGTCATCGAGACCCTGAAACGTGAAAATTTGAGGAAGTCGCTGAAAGCAATTTTTTCTCAATTACATTACTTCCTTCGTCTTTTAGACGATCTGATGGAAGTAAAAAGGGAATTTAATTCAGCACAATTTGTCACCCCAAATGTTTGCCTTTGTTAGTAGGATGTATGGAATTTTACTGAATAGGAGTTTTTAAATATGAAAGCGCATGTTCATCGCTTTTCAGAAGGCTACTATAATACATCATTGTTAAACTGCTGAAATTTTCTAATATCTACACCTAAAGTGATTAAACTTTTAAAGGGAATGGTGCGATTTAGTAATATTAATCTTATGCAGGTAGAGGGAGTCGAATATGCATGTGACTTTTTTATATTTTCAAAAGTATGAGTACCCGTAACATTTAAAATGTGTAATAAGATATCAGGCGTCCAAAATATAAAAAAATTATCATTGAAAATTATTTTGATATGTAAGGTCTCATTCGCAATAATAGTTTGTTCATTTTTGGCTAAAGTTAGTGGTCTATGCTTTTTTGGAGCCTCATAATAAAATTTTCTGTTATATTTAAACGTAATTGTAAACACATATACGAAATGCAGTTTAAATTAGATGCTCCAAAATACTCACCACCATGTATAATAGCCAATTTGCAAGTAAAAGCTTCATTTCACCTTATTTAATTCTAAATCTGAGAGTACGCAGATTTTAATTGATTTCCCACAGTTATTTTTAGATCTTTGTAAACAGCTTATTTTCGGTGCCGGCTTGAAACTACCGGCTCGTTGAATCGCAACTTGATTTAAAACGTAAAATGAACGGAAAAAGTAAAAAATGGCATGCCTTTGTTTCACGACCCTGATGCAGACATAAATTGCCACTAACCCTTTGAGTTTTAGTTCATGACCAAACTCTTTGTTGCAATAGTTTCACAACCCAGGTCTGTTTGTGAGCAACTGCACCAAAGCCGATAATTCATTCATTCGAAACGGAAATTTTTGCTGAATAACGACAAAAGACAATGAAATTTTATGTCCGTTATATGGAATTGGTAGAACAACTGTATGTGTTTTGAAAAAAACCATACACTAAGGTAAAATTATTGTTTCTTCATAAACAATACTCGTATAACAGCAAAAGGAAAACCAGAAAATTCTGCCCTTAATGTTATGTACTGTCAAATATTTGAAGAATCGCACAAAATCAAGGCAAAAATCGTTATTAAATAAATATATTGTTGTAATATTTACTTTTGTGTTCTTGGGGCTATTTGAAAATATTCTATTATTTTATTTGTATTCCTATAATTATGGGCCTTCGACTAAACCAGCCACTGATACGTTCTAAATTTAGCAGAGAATCGAAACGAGTCCAAAACCAATTTATAGACGGTGGGTTGCTTTTAAAATCTAAGGCATTTTTTGGAGGTAGTTTGAAATATCGATGGGCCTTTGCGGCAGTTAGCCTAGAATGTCCATATGACAATGTTGTAAAGCCCGAGGCGACTGAGGGTAGCATTTTATACAATGCGGGGGTCGGATGTGCTTTGGCAGTCTGTGGGCGAGGCCGCACTCGTGTGAACGCTAAAGCTAATCCACCGCGATTATGTGTTTTTGAAGTGAATTGAATTGCGTAAGTTATATGGATTATAAATTATAAAAGAGGGGATGAAACGAAGACGTCTGTAAAAAGGAATATTAGTGCTTGCGTAGCTTTGCGACGTAGTTATTGAACAGCGGAGTCGAACATTCGTTATTGTTCGTACTGTGGCTGATTGTAGATAGCTTTATTAATTGGGTCGTTGTTCATTGTTATCGTTGGCCGGGGGTCAACTCGTTGTAGAGAGCACTCTCGTGCCTGGATCAGTGGACATTCGGCGAGATGGCCCACGTACCCTGATCTGTTAAGCACATCGCTTATCAATTACTCTAGATAGCGTGTCTGGAGGGCTTAGGAAGCCCGTCTCCCAAAGATGCCTTGTGCCTGTGCCTTATGCGGTCCATGCGGCCACCGCATTTGGGGGTTACATTGGCATGGGTTTGACACATTGATGCAGTTAAAGTTCGGTTAATGCGTACTAGATGCGTTTTTAGGATTATTACAGGAACATCATCGAAGGTGCATCGAGGAATATACCTGACGATTTCTTCTTCGAGATGCGACGTGGAAACCCCGCGGCGGCCATAAAACCCCCTGAGCACATTATTGCTGAAAGCTGAATGTTTGTTGTTTTTCTTGCATGTCTGATTGTGGAAATGGCTGAGCTTGTGTTCGCGGTCAGGCGTGTGTGACCACCTGCTATATGAAAGAAGTCGCCGTACGCCTTGCACCCCAGTATCATGTTTTTAATTTACAACCCCAGACCGCAGAGGCGTTATAGAATTTCTGGTAAGTCGCCAGTTCTTGTAAATTTATGCATGTGAACCGTAAATATGCACCTACAGTATAACGAATTGAACTTTCTGTACTGTTCAAATACTTATTTGTCTTACATCATAAAAACTACATTTCTAAAAAATGCAATTCGTAGTTTATTACTTACTACCTCGACGATAACTACTAAAATGAGAACTGGCAACATTATTTTACATCCAGCTGATATACAAGGCTAAATATTTCACACGATGACATTAGTGAATTATTTATTTCCAGTTGATTTTCAAAATTTCAATAATTTTATAAAGAAAATGTTGAAGTAATATAGTTCATAATTTGTTTAATAACTTAGTTATTAGACAAGATAAACAATTGCTTTTTAAAGAAAACATATTCAATTTGAAGTGCTGTATTATCACCCCATCAGAGGAATTAAATATGTCTTTAAAACCCGGTATACTTCTAATAGTAAATCTTAACTATATAATTATTTTAATGAAACACTTTGACCAACCCTTGGAATGTTTCTATCTCACTCTAAGCCATCTTGGATATAAGCTTTATGAAGTAGGAGTAAGAAGCAGTTAAATCCAAGTAAGTAGTTTTTAGCACACATAGCAAAGGTACACACCTACAGTATGTATTTCAACAAATTTCCGTGACTGCGTCGCTGTTCGGAATTAACGTCAGCACCATCTTTCTGGGCGGGTAATTTCTGTTTTAAGAAAGATAGAACAAAGCGGAAGAACAAGAATAACGTGATTTTAAATATTAAAATGAGATACACAATCTCCGAAACGAATTTATGTTCCGTAAACTGAACGAGCACATTTTAATCAAACCGATATTACAGAATTCTCAATTTATATAAGCTACCGATTTGAATGATATAGAAATTATTATATTAGCGCCACTCGCGTTTAACAAAATTAATTAAATAGTTGGAATTATTTCATAAATTAAATTACAACAATTGCTGACCGTTTCAAATTTGCAATCCGAGTTTAGTGCTTCTCATCTACTAATTTTAAGTAACTACTTCAGGGTAGTACATTGAGCATATAAAAAAAGTAATTAATTTTTATGTTTGATTTGGAAATGTTCTAGGAATGTTAGAGTATGTTGTTTTAAATATAACGTCTACAATTAATCTCTACTAGCTGCAGGTTTGCACAATATATAATATTTTTTTATTTATACGATAACCGGAAATGTATTTTCTTTTATTAGAAGAGTTAACAGTATCAATACAGATTTTTACTTCCTTCGTCTAAACGACGAAGAAAGTATTGTATTCGCGAAAAAATCACCTTCCGAGATTTCTTCAGATCTTCACGTTTCAGGGACCCTAAATGACGAAAAACAAGTTTTTTCGATTCCGTCTGTCTGTCTGTTTGTTTGTCTGTCTATCTGTCTGACTGTATGTCTCTTGGCGGTATAGTACAAAAACTATTTGTTAGAGGAAGGTGATACTTTGCCTGGGCATTATATTTTACCTGGCATGAAACCGAGAAAATGTCGGTCAAGCATATACACGGTTACCACTTTTAAAAAATAAAACTGTCTCTTTTTGTTTTAACTGAGGAATAGATAACAGTTTTAATTTGCATCTAGCTCAGGTTTTAAGCTTGACAAAAATGGGACTTAACAGATACAGGGTAATTGTTGTAAAAACACGAAGGTGAGCTAGAATAAGCTCTTGAATGCAATGGAGTCACTGCGAGTTGATATTAGGCACGGCTCCATGGCAGAATACAATTGAGGGATGAGCTGCGCGCGGCCTGCTTGCTTCCCTTCCGTAGGCGGTGAAATCGAATCAGTCTGCAATACTTTTTTTATTTATAAATTGATTTAATTTGCATTACCAAGTGTTTTTTTATTTTTGATCAGTAGTATTAGGAACGTTAAGATATTTTTACCCCTAGTTGGCTTTGATTTTCAAAATATTTAGTGTTACAATTTCCACCTGCGAGGGAAGTTTTGAGTAAAGTCGTTTACAGAGTTTTTTGTTCTCAGTTAACTACTTTTCGACTTGGTACATACCTCGTAATTTCCATTTGAAATATTTAGATCTAGTTTTCAGATCCACTTAGAAGAGTCGATTTTGGGTTCTATAATTACAAGTTTCTAAAATGTGGCATTAGATGAACCATTTTTTGATAAAGGTTGTGTATATGGGCTAATTATAGTAAACGCCAAACAAAAAAACCACTGGGACGTACAAACCTTACTCTTATTGTCTGAAGTCTTCCAATATTGAACTGTACGAAGTAACGTAGTTTGTTGATTGAGAAGGCCAAGGTAATATGTGTGGTACCTACTGAGGGGTTGGAAACTTGTTGATAGGATAATAAGTAGTTAGGGTTGGAGTATATTATGTTAGCAAATAGACCAGACCAAACCTTCTTGTTGTTAGCCATTGTAGCCTAGGCCACTTTTAAGTTGCCGCTCTAGGGAATTATTCGAAATTTACCGGCTTGCCTGAACAGAATATATTTATTACTACCTTAAGAACGATTATGCAAAACTCGGTTTTGGTTTATTTTGATTACTTTGGCCGTCTCTTTTTATTTTTAGTTTATTTCTTACTTTCACAAGAAACGAACCTAATTTGCTATCTTGGTATAGATTCTCAAAGGTCGGTTAAGCGATAGCGGTTAAAAAAAATAGCGTAGTTGATTACTTTCACACCATCACTATCTCTCATTAATATACCAGTACCATTATCTTAAAACATTATTTCACTTACATAAACGGATTTAAATTACCAAATTCAATATTCCATATATAGTACGTTTGTTTCTCATTCTTGTTTCTTTCGCGTTTTAGTAGTATATTCTTCGTGTGTGTAATATGTAACCTCATTTACCTTGCTGTGTAGAGTCTGGTGCTTTATGTGCTGGCATCTGGCGGTACAATGCTCAACATGCCCCGGATTCGGGATACAAAGTTGGAGCGCGCCTTTGGTGCTTGCGCAGCAACTATTGTGTGAATTGTGTGTCTTGGTGATGTGTTGACCTTGTTACTCTATCTCTTAGGTCTGTGGTTCTGAGTAGAGCACAGTTAATTTGGTGCCCAACTGTGAATGGTCTCACTGAGCCCCATTCTAATCGCCAAGGATACGGAAAATTTCCTACCCCAGCGGGATTCGAATTAATTTAGTCTAATATAATTTTTTTCACGACCGGGAGTAGAAGTCGGTTTCTATAGCATCAAAACTGTGATAGAAGTAAAACATTTACTCCCTAGAGACTAAATAATACAAACATTTCCCTAGGGAGTTTTCATTATGACTGACATAATGTCATAATGACTTACAGTGCCACCAACTTTAAAATTTACCATAGGCTACTAATTTTGAAATAATTGTAACTAAAATGTCAATAAATGACGTTGAAAAAAAAACAGGTTTTCGTGTTAAATCTTCCTGGAACGTGAAAAAATAGTATATGCAACTCGGAGAGAATGCTATTTTGCTTCAATGCAATTTCTGACTCTGACTCAGCAAAATAACGCATTTCTCTCCCTCATTGCATAATCTATTATTAAACTTATAAACTTGATATTATTTCATACTTAATTTTCATATAATCATTTGGATCTGGTTTTTACTTTATTTTCCAATTTTACTTTAATACAACTTAAGATATTATCAATCCACCGTTCCAACAAAATCAAATTATGCTTGATCCTTTTTAATAAATTATTCACAATATAACAGCAACTGTCTTTTTATAATTATCCAGAAGCTACTATAACAATATGTAAAACCATAGCGATATAACGCCGGAAAATTTAAAAGTTACGTAGATGCTGTATAAATGGACAAAAAACTGTAATGAATGAGACCCCTATACATTGCTGACTAGAAATAAATCAACGCGTAAAAACCACAGGAATAAATTTTACCTTGTGCGTAAACAGGCTAGCTGCTCGCTTAAAAGTTAATTAGTTCTTTGGAAGCTGAGCTGGATTGATCGCTCTCTTTTCGAGGGTCAGGTGTGAAATTTTTAACCTGGCTAGCGCGGGATGTATTCGTGTTTATAAAGGATTGATTTTCTGGAAGTTGATTGACTCTCGTTGTTGAAGTGATAACATCAAAGCTTTGAAGATCCACTTTGCTTATTTTGATGTTTGGGGATAATATATTGACATATTATTTTTCATTTGCAACGCATGGTGTCGAATTTTTCATTACAAGGTCTATATAACTTTCTGTTGTAGTCGTTCCTCGTTATTCACATTATGTTATAGTTATTTACTATACAAGTTAGATAAGAGCATCATTAATATACGTATGTGTAAGCACACCTATTGTACAAAATTTTATCTACAACTGGCTAAATTGTGAAATATGCATTAAAAGGAATGTCAGATCTGTCATTTCCAATAATATTTTAGTATGCAAATTTCATTATGTCATTCATTTGACACCATTTCAGTTAGCTAATGAAGCAATTACACTACTCAGTTAGGTAATGAAGCCATTACATAACTGAGTAGTGTAATGAACTTCATTACTTAACGGAAATAGTGTCAAATGAGTAACGTAATGAGTTACTTATCCCACTGGAGCAGATAATAGTTATTTACTATACAAGTGGGATAAGAGCATCATTAATATACGTGTGTGTAAGCACACAAATATATTAATGATGCATTATCTCATACGTATTGTACAAAATTTTGTCTACAACTGCCTAAAATAGAGAAAAGAACATTAAGAGAAATGGCAGATCTGTCAGTTTTTAAAATAGTTTAGTAGGCAAATGTCATTATGTCATTCATTTGACACTATTTCAGTTAGATAATGAAGCCATTACACCACTCAGTTAGATAATGAAGCCATTGCGTAACTAAGTGGTGTAATGAACTTTATTACCTAACGAAAATAGTGTCAAATGAGTGGCGTAATAGGTTACTTATCCCATTGGAATAGATAAAATGTATTTACACTATTCGTTGCTACAAGTCCAAACAAATACGGCGTTAAAAACTATCTTTAATGGAAAAAGATGCAGCCAAATAAAGATTATTCGCCATAGATTTGACTCCATATTGCCTTCATACTTTTAAGAATCTATACTATATTAAAGCTAGAGCTGACAACAATATAGCAAAAGGAAACCAAGAAATGACATAGCAAGTACATCAAATCCCTATAAACGAAAAATGATTATTCAAGGCACGACGTTTAAGCATGCGTCTTTACCGCATGTTGTGCATATTGAATAATATTTCTACTATTTTTGCTTTAACTCAACTAACTAATAGTTACAGAAAAGTAATGCTTTGTACATAGCTCAGGATTTTACTCTTGACTAAAATGGAACGCAACAGATGCAGGGTGAGTGTCATAAAAGGGACAGACATGTGTAAATATTATAGCGTCGGTTATAATGCAGCCGTAACCAAAGACGATTGATGTGAGGATTCGAGCTAGTGGTTAAAACGTCGGGCTAGTAATCGAATCCGCCTGAAAGTGCCAGTTCGGCTGCAATGCTTTCTTATTTCCAAATTTATGAAATTCAAATTACTAAATGTTTGCTTTTACTGTCTCAGTATTACTACCCATCTTGTACATACGTTTGAATATTCTTTCGCGCTTTCTTTATTCAAAATGTTTTCCTTCTGTAATTTTTTATTTACAATTCAATTGTAAAAATACAGGAATTATTTCAATTAGTTCCGTGCAAAACCTTTAGATTATTTGATAAGTTTAATTTTTTCGAATTTTATCGAACACTAAATAACTATTTATTTGAATTACAACGCTAATGATAGAAGGTATTTTTGTCTTACCAAACTTATATTTATCCTAATAAAAACAGTTGCCTCCAGACTTAATATTTTTGTGCTGGATCTCTGTGATAAAAACCGCTATAAACAGAGAAATGTACGAATGCTACAATAAAACACAGATGAAAAATTATATCTACCAAATTAAACCTGCTATATATTTGTTACGTCCATTTTATCCCTTAAATACTTGATTATTATTAGAGTGGGCAACATAAAAGTATAGTCATGTTACATCGTCCATGCATATGAGAAAATTGTGTGTAACTCTTTCGCTGTTAATGACATCGGGTATTCTACAATGCTTTTCAATTAGGTAGATTATTCAGTTTCTAAATTCAATCCATTCTTCTAATTTATTCTTCACTAGCACTTAATTTACAAAAAACTAATACAATAACTAGATACTTAGCTAGACATGTACAGAGAATAGGACGGCATCTCTATTTTAAAAAATAGCGAAAACATAATAACACATAGTTGATCAAAGATAAATCCAGAATTCAAAGATAGTTGAGCATCGCATTTTGCATGGCTTCAGATGTTTCAGCAGATTCCTATACAAATTAGTAATAGCAGTTAATTCCATACAACGTTCAGAAAATTATGTTCACTTATAATACAATGAGTGGTTAAAGTTATGTCGAATATTTTTGCTGTGGTATCACGAATATCCATTGTGCTTAGGTTCGATGAACAATCAACATGAGTAGTGATACCACCGAAAAAATATTCTACTTAAATTTGACTAAAAATGGCATTTGAGGGACTATTCAATGAACCAAACTAATTTTTCAAATTAGTTTTCAGTACATGTAGCAACAAACTACGCAATTTCTATAGTAACAGAACACTAATATTGTATTTTTCTAATAAAAATCACATTTGTTTAAAATATTCAGTTATAATATCACAAGAGCATAAAAAAATCAATTATTTTACTTCCTGACCAAAGAGACGTTTTCTGCAAAAAATCACGACAGCCCAGCTGGAGTGATTTTTTTTTAGGAATACGTCGAGTTGGTGAGAAGTAATAGATTATTTTTGATGAACGGGTGATATTTGTTACGATTATATAATGACTAGAAAATTAATTAAAGAAGAAAAAATCGTATTATTTTATAGTAATATCAAACGTATTAAAATCCCAACCATGTTACTATAACGATGTTCAAGATCATGGCTGTAGATTGAATATTTTTAATTGTTGGACCCAGCGAAAAACCAAAACGGTTATATCACGTTGTCAAGCTTATAATCGCTGATTTATACATCGTAGCTATGATAAATAGAAATTTTCTATTGGCTTACTATTTAATGAATTATATAATCAAGGGTAATACCACAAGCAGTGGATATATTTTTGACAAATATTTTGTCGTTTCCATGTAAATTATTGCGTTTAAATTTCACGATACAAAATCACATCAAAAATGTCACGAGCCGAAAGCGAGTGGCATTTAAATGTGATTTTGTTGAGTGAAATTTGCAATAATTTCTATGGAAACGGCAAAATATTTTAAAAAAATGTATCCACTTCGAGTGGTATTTGGGACGATTATTTAACAATATTAATACATAACGATTAACTTTATTGAAAAATAATCCAACATTTAATATAATTATTCATTCTCAATTAAATTCAGCGAAATACTTCCAAAACACAGCATTTTAAAATTTTTAAAACAAGCCACACAGTTTGTTGAGGTTTAGTGGTACGTAACCTAGCGATATCACTAAGGACAGAACATCGTTGCTAAGCGATACTTCGCAACAAGGCTATTTATTTTTTGAGTACGTACATCATTTTGTGAATATTTTGCATGGTGCCCAATATTCAGTGATATACTGCTGTTATTGGTTGAAAAAAGCAAATGTCTGCAATGTGATTGGCTTATATGTTATAGTGTTGAATAGTCACTCAAATAGCTTCTAGGTAGATATATCCGCTGATATTATTTTGTATTGGTAAAGAAACGTCAAATTCTGGATTTTTATTGGTCACTTTTTGAATATGACAGGTGAATTGAATAGTACAGTGTCCGACAACGAAGCCGGGGTGGAAGATATTTCTAAAACTGTGAGAGTTACATGAATAATTGTGTGTATAACAGTTGTAGGTAAAAAAGTGGTGCACATTACTATAATATTTTTATTATACAGGGTGTCTCACAAAGGGTGGCGAATCAAACTTACTTTTTTTTTAATGGAATGCTCCATATTTGGTTAGCTTAAAAGTTTTGTATTGAAATACTCATAATTTTTATATAAAGTTGTATGGGTCTAACGTCAACTGTTATGGAGATATTAAAGATTTTATGCAAAAAAAGCTGAACTTTAGGAGACTGCTGTAAGCAACAGACAACAATTGAATGAAGGAAAACGTTACAAAAAATTATGATTTTTGTAAACTATCTTTGAAGTGTAAAATGGTGGATCTGGGTATTAATGCTATACGGGGTGCTCAATATTCACAAATTTAATAATTTCTATTTTGTCAAATTGAACACCCTGTATATTTTTATATTTTTGAAGAGCCTTTTTAATGAGATTTATTTTGATATCTTACTTCATACCTCTAAATTCAACTGTATTTCAGATATACGAGTTTAAACATAAAAAACAATTTAATTAAGATGCTTTATTTCAAGGGATAAAAAAAACAACGCCGTTAAAATAATGATTTTAACGCTTAAGTTCTTCAAACAAAAGATAAAACCAAGTTTAGAATACAAAAATCCAACCAGAACTCAAAACTAGAAATAACCAATACGAAAATAACGAAAAAAGCAGGAGAAAATTAAATCTAAAAATAGATTGAATTTTGGGATAGGAAATGAAGTGGCAGACGAAAGCTCATTAAAAGTTTTCTTCTTCTTCTTCTTCTAGCAGCCCTTCTTCATCCACTCCTGGACATAGGCCTCCCCTATTCTTTTCCATGACTCTTTGTTCTGTGCCAGTTGGTGCCATTTACTCCCTACTTTGTTCTTAATGTCGTCAAGCCAACGTCGTTGTGGCCTGCCAACACTTCTCTTGTGTAGCCTTGGCTTCCATTGTGTTATCCGTTTTGTCTATCTGGCTTCATCTTGGCGGGCAACATGCCCACCCAGTTCCATTTCTATTGGGCAATGCGTTTTATGACATCTTCTACATTAGTTCTGTGCCTTATTTCCTTATTAGTGATATGATCCCTGAGACTTATCCCCAACATCATTCGTTCAATGGTCCTTTGTGTTGTTCTAAATCTGTTGGTTGATTTATTGGTGAGTGTGGCAGTTTTCATTCCGTACGTCATTACGGGAAGTATGCAGGTGTTGAATACTTTCCTTTTAAAGTTTATTGTGATACTTTTACTTCTAAGGATGTATGATAATTTGCCTGTGGCTATCCACGTCATTCGAATTCGTCTTTCTATTTCGGCAGTTTGGTTCTCCTGGCCTAGTTTAAAGTTGTGTCTTAAATAGACGTATTCTTCGTTATTCTTTATGACATGTTCGCCCAGACGTATTTCTGTGTTGCCTGTTGTCATAATTTTAGTTTTGGCTAAGTTCATGGTTAGCCCAATTTTTTCAGATTTTGACTTTAGTTCATTCATCATGTCTTGCAACTCCTCTATGGCTTGGCTAATGAGCACGATGTCGTCAGCGAAGCGAAGGTGGTTTAAATATCTGCCGTCTATTTTAATACCTTTGTGATCCCAATCAAGTGTTTTGAACACATCCACCAATGTAAGAGTAAGCAGTTTTGGGGAGATGGTGTCACCCTGTCTGACTCCTCTTTTTATTGAGATTTTATTTGTTTTTATATCTTCAACGATGCAACAATCGAAGGCATTTTCGTATATATATATTAGTAAGTTTGTATATATCTTGAGTCGACTCTTGCACTGTTTAGAGCTTCAAAAATAGACCATAGTTCCACTGTGTCGAAGGCTTTGTTGTAGTCAATGAATGCAAGGTGGAGTGGTTCGTTATATTCATTGCATTTTTCTATAAGTGAACGGATGGATTGAATATGTTCGATAGTGCTGAAGCCTTTCCGGAATCCGGCCTGCTCAGGAGGTTGCATCCAATTTATTCGTAAGTCTATTTGTTATGATCTTAGTCAACAACTTGTACGGATGAGGGAGTAGACTGATAGGTCGATAATAGTCTATTTTTAGTTTGTCACCTTTTTTATGTATTAGTACAACCTGGGCGTTCTGCCATGTCTCTGGTATCTTACTCTTGGTCAAGCATTTGTTAAGTAGTATTTTCATCGATTCGATAGTCGCTTTCCCTCCAAATTTTATCATTTCGGTTGTAATAAAGTCTTTTCCCGGTGTTCTATTCTTGTTCATTTGGTTTAATGCTGCTTCAATTTCTTGTGATGTGATGTCAGGTAGTTCTTCGGAGCCAAGACTCAGAATTGTTTTCTCAATTATTTCATGTGGTTTTGGATATTTTTATATATATTTTATAATGTGCTGTAAAAGCTTTCCGTGATTCTTATTAGGTTTTCTTTATCTTCTTTGATCTCTCCATTTTCATCTTTTATCTGGTGTATTCTGAGTCGCCCTTTGGTATTTATTTTCTTTAGGATTTTCATATTTTTGTTTTCTTCGATGGTCTCCATTACAAGTTCTGTGTTATAGTGTCTTATGTCATCTCTTATTTTCTTCTTAATGGTTTTGTTCAATTCCTTGTATTCTGGTATTCCCTTCTTCATGTTTCTTCTTTTCTCCATTTGATCATTAAAAGTACTTTTTAAAAATACAGGGATATATTAGGTGTTCTATTTAAATAAATCAAAATAATTATATTTCCCGATTGTGAGTTCTCTGTACAGCTTTAATACTCAGAGCAGGGAAGGAGAACTATTTGAACATTTAGTGTAATTAGGTATAAGCTTTTGGTGTATTGGCTTTTGTTTTTTTAACTCTGATTTAATTTGACCGTGTAATTAATTTATTCCTGCATTTATCGTTTCTTCGTGTTTATTATTTCCTGTATTAACACTGACTAAATTTATATTTTTTAAACCTGGTTTTGTGTTCTTATTTTTGGAGAGATCATGCGTTTAAATCATTATTTTAACGGCGTTTGTTTTTTATCTCTTGCAATAAAGCATCTTAAGGGGTTTAAATTGTTTTTTATATTCAAACACGCATATCTGAAAAACAGTTGAACTTCGAAGTATGAAGTAACATATCAAAAGAGAGCTCATTAAAAGGGCTCTTCATTTTGATTTATTTAAATAGAACATTCTGTATATCCATGTATTTTTAAAAAGTACTTTTAATTAGCTTTCTTCTGCCACTTCATTTCCTATCTGAAAATTCAATCGACTTTCAGATTTAATTTTCTCTTGCTGTTTTTCGTATTGTTTAAACTCGCATATCTAAAAAACAGTTGAATTTAGAGGTATGAAGTAGGATATTAAAAGAAAGCTTATTAAAAGGGCTCATAAAAAATAAAAAAATATGCAGGGCGTTTCACTTAAAAACATCGAAATTATTAAATTTGCAAATATTGAGCACCCTGTATAGCATTAATACCCAGATCCACCATTTTACACTTCAAAGATAGTTTTAAAAAATCATAATTTTTTGGTAACGTTTTTCTGCATTCAATTGTTTTCTGTTGCTTACAGCAGCCGGCTGAAGTTCAACATTTTTTTACATAGAATCGTTAATATCTCCAAAACAGTTGACGTTAGACCTATACAGCTTTATATAAAAATGATGAGTATTTCAATACAAAACTTTTAAACTAACCAAATATGGAAAATTCTTAAAAAAAAGTAAGTTTGATTCGGACCACTTTTTTGAGACACGCTGTATAATCAAAAATATTTTAGTAATCTGCACCACTTTCGTACCTAAAATTTTTATCTACACAATATTTATGTCGTTCTTATAGTTTTAGAAATATGTTCCACCCCCGCTTGGTTGCCGGACCCTGTATAAATAAATACACAAACATGAATACGAAGCAACAACTTGCGTTTAAAAAATTGGAAAAAGTTTCAGTTCTGACGATTATTATAGTTTCGATGGTACTGACCTTTGTCAATATCTGGAAGTAGTATATAATTTTCTTCTAAGAACAGTTCCAGCAAGGCTTCTCATATTAATAAAAAGCAACTTTGAAGTACAAGCAAATTGGGATAATAACGAAAAGCGAAATATGTAGGGGCTCCTTGTATATTCCATTGTAACGCTAAAACAGGTATAAAGATTTACTTTGATCACAAAATTTTACCTATAGACGTATTTTCTGTTCTGTTTGATTATATTTAGTTGATAACATTCTGAAGCGAACAAACGCTACTGCGCAGTTTACCTTGTTCAATTGAGAGCAATTAAACATGAATAAATTGAAAAATACTATCGGGAATGAAATGAACGCGATTTCGATCTATACATTACAATGGGAAAAAGACAGGTGGCCAGCATCAAATGTTAGTAGTAACATTTATTGCACCCTTTAATTAGTAAAACAATGCCTCTCAATCGATTTGAATTGCTCCTCCGATGTATTTGTTTTTATGCTCTGGACGACAGCAGCTCTAATCGTTTATATAAAATAAATAATATAGAAACATCAATATTTAGCAAAATATTTATAATCTGTTACTTTGTAAGTTTACTCTTAGCCGAAAAGACGATAGAGAACAAAATTGATACACAGGGTGTTTTATAACGTACGGAGGAGGGGATATTTGAGAGTTAACTAAACAATGTTAGTTGCGGCACTACTCGCTATGTAGAGCGGTTAACATTCGTTAAGGTAATCTTTTCCAAGGATTGCTTACACGTCATGGTATTACTGCGGCTATATGGTGTGAACTTCTTTTTAAATATATTTGCAATTATCCTCCATATCAGGAAGTCGCTTGTCCCCTATAGCGCAGTCTCAGATTCAATAAAATTGAGAAAATTAAGTTAAACGTGGTAGGTTCTTGATGTGCTAAATATTATGATGATACTACAGGATCTATGTCTTAAATTTTATTGTTCATAATTCTTTTCCATTTTTTCTATAATTTAGTACTTGAATGTATTATTTCCTATGTTACATGTCTTTAGTGTTAATTTAGTAAATTATTTCCAGTGTGCATATGGTGTGATTATTTCGTAAATTAGAATCCATTTAACGCTGTGAAATGTATTATTAAAGAATCGGTAAAATGATTTACCCAGAACTTCCCCCGTCAACATTGTGGCTCTAAATAATTCTAAAAATTATAATAAGTTTTTAATAAATTATATACATTTTCAAATAAAAAAAATGTATCCCGCTGGCATTTGAACCCGGCGCATCTGCAGCTCTGCAGAATGCTCGATCCTAACCGAATTTTCGCAGAGGATATAAGTACGGCGAAATTCCATCTGCGCTACCGCGTCTCTTCGAGAAAAGTCCGGCGCGCACGTCTCTTGAAGAGCACGGTGTAATGGTTGAAACATTTTTACTCTTTTGTGACATTATACTTTATCGGTTAAGTCTTATTTTCGGAAAATGTAAAGCCTGACCTATGTGAAAGTAATTACTTCCTTCTATTTCAAAATTAACACAGAAATAAACAACATTTTATTTTTTAAGGTGCTCACCCTATATATATTTGTATGAAATTGTACCGGTTTCATGCGAGGTAGACATATAATATCTATGCAAAATATTGTCTTTTTCCGACAAATAGTTTTTGAGCTATGCTGCCAACAGACAGACAGACGGACAGACAGACAGACAAATATACAAACAGAGAGACATACAGACAGACAGACAGACAGACAAACAGACTGACGGAATTGAGAAAACCTCTTTTTCGTCATCTAGGGACCTTGAAACGTGAAGATCTGAAAAAATCTCCGAAGGTGATTTTTTCGTGATTACAATACTTCCTTCGTCTTTCAGACGAGGGAAGTAAAAAGTGTTAGATGACGCAATGAGACATTAGAAGTACTTCTAAAGAAAGTCGTATATTTGAGTCGGGCTCATATTTAAAGAAATCTTGTTGCAAGAAATAGAATGTCTTTTAATCAGGGATTTTGAAATAATTCTAGAAAGCTAATGCTACTTATTTAAGTTGGTTTTGTAAAGATAAAAATCAAATTTCATCAAACAGCGTCGTTTCAGATAACCATTCGGATTTTAGTTGTGTGCCTTGCACTTTGTAAATTCAAGTAAAAGCTTTTGTAGTAGTTATTTGTGTTGCTCCTTTGTTGACCCTTACAAGCAATCCATCTTTGGGCATAGATTGTTGTGTATCCTGTAAATAACGATACTTAACACGTTCGCTCTGGGTGTCTACGGTCCCAATGGTGTATCAAATAAAACAGTGCATATTTGACCACTTGTCTATATTTTAATATTTATTTCGCAAATGTTAATTGCCTTTGTCTTTGTTTACCTGGACGGACAAGCGATTAGGTGAACCCACAATTTATCTCATTCGTTTGTCGGGATATCTGTAGGTGTATAAAGTTACATTTTTATATAAGATGTGTTGTAATATAATATAAGGTAATACAGAATTCGGCAATGCAGTCTTGCTTTGAACAAGTAATAGCACTATCATTAACAATGTTATTAGGATTTTTTTTATATTTAGGACACCTTAATCTCTCTAAAATTCTTTTTACGGTATCTACTCTGTATATGCTCTGTCAAAAATATGCATATTTCCGTCACAGGTAAAAACTTAAGCTATATGCAAAATATTACTGTTATTTAGCTAATAGTTCTTGAGTTATAGCAAAAACATTTTATTTTTTTCAAGCTTACTGTTCATCCCATATATTATATTTGCCCGAAATTTGCTCGGTTTCGTGCTATATAGACATCTAATCCGCATGGAAAAAGATCGTCTTGCTTCAACAAATAGTTTTTGAGTTATACCGTTAAAAGCCGGACAGACAGACAGACAAACATACAGAGAGACAGAGAGAAAGATAGGCAGACAGACAGACATACGAAATTGAGAAAACATAATTTTCGTCGTTTCGGGATCGTGAAACGTAAACATATGAAGAAATTTCAGAAGGTATTTTTTTCACGATTACAATATTTCCTCCGTCCAAACAAGTAAAAACAGAATTGTTTATAAAAGTATTTTATTGTCTAAGAAACTATCTACAAGAAACGCAGAACTTCCCGGCACAAAACAATTTATAAATCAAAGAAGAGTAGGAATAAAACTATCTCAACATTCCTAATAATACTGAAACAATAAAGGGCTGCACTTGGTAATGCGAATTGCATTAATTTTCAAATAAAAAACATTACCGATGGTGAGCTTCAAACTTCAGCCACGCAGTACGCTTCAAATCAGCTGCATTAATTTGTGTCTCATTTACTACATTTACCCTGTATCTGTTGGGTCTCATTTTCGTCGAAGTTAAAGCCTGATCTACGTGCAAATCATTACTTTTATCTATTTCTCAGTTAAAGAAAATAAAATATTTTTTTAATGTGCTCAGCCTGTATATGTTGGGTCCAAATAATATGCTCTTTTCGTCAAGGGTAAAAGCCTGAACTATGTGCAAAATATTACTTTTATTTAAGTAATAGTTCCTAAGTTAAAGCAAAAACAGGAATGGTTTTATTTTTTGTTTTTAGGTGCGCACCCTGAATATATTTTACCTATATTTTCTCAGCTTCATACCAGGAAGGCATTTTTTGAGTTGTACCGGCAACAGACAGACAGACAGATGGAAGAGAAAAAGCTGTTTGTCGTCATCTAGGGACCCTGGTACGTAAAGATCTGAGATTTCGGAAGGTGATGTTTTCGCGATTACAGTACTTCCTTCGTCTTCTAGACGAGCGAGGTAAAAACTACAGTTTACTAGATATATGCAAATCTGTATACATCTGAATTGATGACAGGAAATGTTTGTCTTTGATGATTGTTGGATTGGAAATTGGCATAAAATAGCGACCAGTGTGAGTCGGTTTGCAATATACAGAATTTGCTAGTTTACAATTGGGTTGGCGAGACACATGTACACTCAAGAAAGGAGGAAAACCGTTGCTTTCTATCTCCGTAGTAAAATTTATGTGTGGATGTTGATTATTGAGGTGGTTTAAGAAAGTGGGTGGGTAAAGTGTCCTCATCATGTGGTTAAATAATAAAGGTATCGTCAAGATATATGACCAACCCATTGTATTTCAATTCTGAAGATTCTAGAGCTACGGTTTCGAAAGCTTTTATGACGATATTGGCTACCGGGTTACAACTGTTGGATTATAACTATGGAATCGGGTACAGGAACTTTAATAAAGAGGAACTGGTGAGCCACTTTTGATGTTCAACAGTTATAATGGATGAATAACAATGTACTGCGAACATGCGATGAGGATTTACTAGTGAACTTTTTGAAGATATTACTAAGCCATTTCGCATAAGTAATTTGGAAAACCTATGGTACCGACGACAGACCTAAGAGAAATGTCCTGCTTGTGAATTTTGGGAAGACCATAGACTCGAGCGGGATTTTGAAGAACTTCCGTGGGATATCAGTAAGAATACTTTTGAAGAATATCTGTGGATGTCAGTGAGAATAGTAAACACCTAAAAGTTTCGAAGCGGACAGGATCAGCTACGTCTTTAGGAATAATTCGCATCGTGCTTCTATCAAATTGATAAACTCTTCCGTATACATGCTATTGAGAGCTAACTAAAAATTCAAACCTTTGGAAAGTATACAATTTTCGTTAAGGGAGAGGGTATCATATGAAAGATTTGTAACCGTTTTAGAACTATTTTGATTTGTAAATCACATCAAGAAATGAAACTTGCTAAGATGAATGGCATTTGTAAGTTCTAATGTATTTTGGCCTTGTATGTAAATGATCGAATCGAATAGAAGAACAGACTAAGAGTGTTGGCTATTTCTAAATGAAGGTCTAACAATTGTCTAGAAACAATTAAGATCGTACTCCTTCTGATAAAGTAGAGCAATGCTAGTGCGACGAAGGATCTTTTGACAACAGTGGGTTAAAATGTGATCTTCGATTTTAAGAAAACAAGATATGACTTTGTGTGGTCACAACAACAGTGCAAAAGAGTTGGGTTACTTATGTAGAAGTTTGAAAATTATAAAAACTTTAGGACGGCTATTCTCTCCGTAGATATTCTTAAGTTTGAACATGAGATAAGACTACGATCCATTAATTATTATCATTTTAATCCTCTAGGTCAAATTTATAACGGAGATTCAAACCCAAATTCAAATTCTCTTACTTACTTACTTACTTAGTCTTCACCTCTTTTAAGCTTACCGGGTGTCGAGCTATGCGGGTTTCTGTCAAATGGTCCCATGTGCAGTCTTCTCTGCTCCTTTCTATTTCTGACCAGTTCTTTCGCTGCTCTCCATTTTAGTCCTGTTTTGCTATTGCCATATCCACGCTGTCGTTCCATTTCTTCTTGAGTCTGCCTCTGCATCTTTTCCCATATACCCCCATCTCCAACACTTTTTTTACTTTTCTATTGTTTGCCATCTGCTTGTCATGTCCAAACCGCCGCAACTGGTTACGTTCTATTATCTCCATTACCGGTGTTGTCCCCAGTCTTTTCCTGATTTCCTTGTTCCTTATCCTGTTCCTTCTAGGAACCCCCTCAATCCTTCTTAGCCCCCTCATCAGTAGAAGTGCGACACCGTAACTGGAGCAATCAAATTAATTGACCTATTTTTCAAATTTTAACTTCCCAGGTGTCGGCCATCTTGGTTTTCTGCGCGCGCACTTCTCTTGGCTGCCAGTTCGAATTTTAAATTTTTTCAGATTTTTTCTAAGTTCCATTTTTGAATTTAAACTTCCCGGGTGTCGTCTATCTTTGTTTTCTGCGTGCGCACTTCACGCAGCTGTCGTTTTAATTTCAATTTAGCGTCCGCTTGGATTTGAAATTTGTCAGATTTTTTCTAAGTTCCATTTTTGAATTTAAACTTCCCGGCCATCTTGGCTTTCTGCGCTTTTTGCGACGACCCTATGCCGGATTTGAACCAGCGAACACAGTATTACGAGTCTAAGGGGTTAACCACCTGAGTTACCCCGACAGCGTACCTGAATGCGGTTAAAACTTCAACACTTGCGTGCCGTTTTGGCGCCCTGTTTAACTAATGAATTTCAAATTTACATCGCTGTTTATGAACATAGATATTTTTTAAATTTAATCTCAGTTTTACGAGAGCAAATACATTTTGTTCTTCGCAGAAATTTCAAGAAGAGGCCAGTTTAAAACCGTTTAATAGATGTGGCTATCGAAAACCCAATTCCCTGCTCTGACGTCACGCGACCAGATTTTAAAACAAACTATTTTTTCAAAAATATAAATTATAAGAATGGAACTGTGTAGCCTATTGTGTTTAAAGGTTGATACACTTTTTTTAAAATTGGATTTGTAACTGGTTTTCGTGGAAATAATTCTTTTATTTTATAATTTGGGTGAGGCCCATGAATGGATTATCGATATTTCCATTGTCCATACCTACTATATAGCTGGAAATTTCCGCCCGACCTTCGAAATTTGAAAGCTATTATTTTTATAATTTGCCCCAACAGATCGGATGCTATCTCACACAATCTTCATTGGTTTCTATAACCTTCTCTTTTTCACTCGTAGTACCGTGATACTGATTAAATTACGCATTAGCTTCTGATTAAATTACGCGGCGGTCATTTTCAATTTTCGCGCTAATATTTGAATTTGGAATTTTTCAGATTTTTTCTAAGTTCCCTTTTTAAAACAGGTTGAGACATGTGTTTGTGACTAACAAAGCATCGTCTCCCGTCTCGCTCATCGCAGCTGTTCTCTCTCGCTCCCAAAGTCGACTTTGAGCCTTAGTTGTCACGAGGTTGTCATGTTTGGTTTTTATTTTATAAGTAAAGCGTCTTAGTTACTTTGAAGCACACCTTTTATAAAACGCACCAGCCAAATTTAAAATAAATCACTAGGTTTTGGCGAGGGTCGGCATCGAAATGACAATTTAATAATAATGTTCAAAGTACATTACTTTAACTTGTTGCAATTTTAGTAAGCTTTGAATAAAAACACCACTTTCATTGAAAAATCTTCTGCCACAAGCATTTCGATAAACAAAATTTCAGTTACGTAGGCTTATTGTTAATTTTTTATTACGAAAATTAACTCAAAATTGAACAAAAATCACGCAATTACACATCATGTCACATACATTTTACAAAAATCTACATCATGTCACATAAATTATACAAAAACTGACATCATGTAACTTGAAATTATACAAAAAACTAAATTTTTTCTCAACACACGACTAAAATTGAACAAAAATCACGCAATTACACATCATGACACATAAATTTTTACAAAAATCGACATCATGTCACATAAATTATTCAAAAACTGACATCATGTCACTTGAAATTATACAAAAAACGACATTTTTACTCAACACACGACGAAAATTACACAAAAATCACGCAATTACACATCATCTCACATAAATTTTTACAAAAATCGACATCATGTTACATAAATTATGCATAATTTTGCAAATGCTTTACACTTTTTTATAAAATGCATCTCTCAAAATTTAAAGAAATCGCAATTTCGTTGAAAAAATCTACCACAATCATTTCGATAAACAGAATTTAAAAATTCTTGTACTTTTGAAGGAAATATATGTATGTTGACCACAAATTACCGTAATTTTTAATAAAAACGCGCAATTGCGTTGAAAAAAATGTTCTGACACCATCATTTCACTTAAAATTTTACAAAAACTGACATCATGTCCCTTGAAATTATATAAAAAACGAAATTTTTAGTCAATAAGCGAGAAAAAATACGCCATCCCACATTATTTCACTTAAAAAATTATCACAATTCGTTTTATAAATCGTTTTGTAAAACGAAAATGATGTAAAAAGCAGTTTTAGAGTTATTTCTAAGCATAATTTTGCAAATGTTTTACACTTTTTTATAAATTGCAGCGCTCAAAATTAAAAGAAATCACAATTTTTTAAATTATATCACACCATTATGAAATCGTAGATTGATTTTTTGAAAGTTTACACTTTGTAACTCTAAAAATAACTTCAAATACTAATATTTTAGCTTTAGATTTTGTAATTATTGCAGATTCGTGAAAAAACAAAAGCAGAGTAGAAATAAAAACACAAACACTTTGTAATAAACAAATATATTGTTCTTATTTCGTATAATACTTAATAATATAAAAATAAATGTACAGCTGAATGTCTTATTGTCTAAAAATCCGCTAGCAATTTACAAAACTGTAGTTTGAGGTGTACAACATTTTCAAATTAAAAAAGCTGCAAGTAATAAAATCAGAATTCGTTTACATGGGATCGTGGAAAAATTTCATTGTGGCATTTTAAAGTTTAAGGCGCTCCCAATCTAGGATTTCGTTCGTATTTGACGGCCCTTTTTTGGAAGTGCTTCCTAATCGACGTTTTTCTGACTGCACCTTTTTGATGTGGATTTGGATGAGTAGCTGGTGTTTTTTAATTTATATTCTAAATCGGACTCGCAGTTATCAGTTTCCATTTCGGTTTTTCCTGTAGTACCAGTCGGGGTTGGCTTCTTTTGCTGTTTAGGTTTAGCTAGCAGCACATGCGCAACGTTAAGGCATTTGATGTAATCAGCAAACTGTAGGCGTCCGGGTGGATTAATAGTTTTTCGAGGCCTCAGAGCGTCGTGAACTAATCGACTATGTTAGACGCCGGTAAAATTTCACCCTTTATAGTAACGGTACCCTTGCGATCCCAGCTCACATCGTTTAAGGCACTCAAAATGCGTAGGAAAACTTCAGCTTTTTTTCTTAAAAGTTTTGGGAAGTGTAGATAAAATAATGGCATTTGATACACTGTTACTGCTTGTTTCAATAGGTAGTTTGATTGGCTGCCGTGCCTGGTTTATGAAATGAAGGAATCTTTGGAACACTTGGTTGTACTGCCCCATTTATCAGTTAATTTGGACTTGAAAACTTTTTGCATTTCGTCATCAAGCTGAGATAATATATTTTTCTCCGCATCATCGCCAAACTTAAGACTTAAGGCGATACAACCAACATCTTCCGCGCTTGGTCCATTTTAGTCGAAAAAGGAGCTCATCCGTTTGTTCTGGTAGAGCCGTCATGAATAAACTAACTTAAAATCAAGACTTTCATAATAAATATATATAAAAAAATATGGCAGGTACGGGAATCGAACCCGTATTGTTCCTTTTGTTCTGCTCCTTTCTCATGCTTTTCAGGACCTTATAGAATAGTTTTTGGTTCCTCTTAGAGTTCTCTTCCATCTTCCGACCAAAATCTTTCCCGCTCTTTTTTTTGCGTTCTTTACAGCTTTCTTCACCTTGTTACTCTACTCTTTATACTCCTGGAAGGTGTTTAAATCAGTATTACTTAGGGACTTCTTCCACTTTAGTCTCTTTTCCTAATTTCCTCTCTAATTTGCTCGGACTACCACTATGTTCGTTTCTGTATGCTAGATATTTTCATTGTGCCGCAGACCTCTTTTGCTGCTCTTATGCAAGTATCTTTAAATAGTTTCCACAGCTCATCTGTATTCTCTGATTGTTGTCCTTGACTGGCTTTTTCCATTTTTCTTTTCATTTTGTTTTGGAACTGGGTCCTCACTCTATCGACTTTTAGTCTTTGCATCCTTAGTGTTATCCTGTAGCTTACTTTTTCTCTTTTTGCCATTATCTCATTCCTGATTTTAAATAAACTTACCACCATGAGATGGTCGCTGCCTATTTCGTATCCTCGTTTAACTTTGATATCTCTTATCTCTGCCAAGTTCTCCTTTTCTACGAGGATATAGTCTATGATAGACCTTCTATTTTGATTTCTTTCCCACCTGATTATTTGATGGATCTCTTTGTGCTGGAAGTAGGTATTCTATAATCATGTTATTCCAGATGCAGAAGTCTCCGTTCGAGTTTCTTATTTTTTCTTGGAAATTTCCCACTACTTCTAGTGATCTCTCGTCCCTCGTTCCAATTATTTTATTGAGGTCCCCGCTTATTACTACCTTTCCTTTTCCCTGTATGCTCCCTCTTGTAACTCCTCCCAGAACCTTTCTTCTCTCTCTTTGCACTCATTGTCGTTGGGTTTGTAGGCTGCTAAAATGAAGAAGGGTAGCCCTTCGGTTGCCAGCTCTGTGTACATCACCCAGTCAGAAATAAAATTGAAGTAAGTTAGTTTAGGTACCAATTACTTCTTTATAAGGCATTCTACCCCTGAGTTCGCGTGTTCGTTATCGTCTACTCCACTGTACCACAATCTTGTTCCGCTCTTCAGATCGCAATATCCTTTTATCTTCTTTTTCGGCTCACTATCAGTACTCTTAATTTTGTTTTTACAAATTCGTCTTCCAACTCTATTTCTTTTCCTTTAATTCCCCTAACATTCCATGTGCCGATGCCTAATTTATCATATCCTCTGTCCGTTCTGTTAGGTGGGTCTTGTTTATTGTTACTTATTTTATTATTTATGGTCCGTTTTATTGTTAGATCCTTTTCCCTGTTATATATCATGTCGTTTTCCTTTACGAAGTTTGTCGTTGCCGTTTTTCCGTCCTTTGCTGTCGTGATTAGTTCTTTTTGGGTCTGAATTTTTAACCTTCCTTCTTCCTCATTGCTCCATATGAAGTTCCTTCCATCATCTCGATTTCCTGTATCCTACTCTCGGGGTTTTCCTTGTTTCTTTCCTCCCTGACAACCTTTCTCATTGCCGCTTGTATTCTTTGTTCTTTAGATGGTAGATTCCGTCTAATATATATTTTTTCTTGCCAAATTTACTGTTTATCTTTAATATCTCCAACTTTCGTTGAAAATTTACCAGCTTAACAATTGCCATCTTCGCTTTCTTCTTCCCAAACTTGTATACCTTTTCGATTTCTATACTTATATCTGCAATTCATTCCTAGTAAATTCCTTATCTTCTTGCTTGGTGTTTGCTTTGTTGATGTTCATTCCTCTGATAATTATATTATTCCTCTTTTCCCATATCTTCTCCTTCTTTAATGCCTCTTTCTTTAAATATCTTATTGCGTTTCCAAACTTTTCCATTTGCTCTTTGATGTCGCCGATAGCCGTATTTGTGCTGCTAGTATCATCTTTTATCTTCTTCATCTGAGCCGCTAGTAACAATAACATTTGTCACTTCTTCAGCATTCATTGCTTGGAACAAAAGCAAAGCTTCGACGGAAAGCATCCTTTGTGAATAAAGATTCAATTTAAACCAGTTAAAATTGCCAGACGAACCCCTAGACAAAATTTAAAATGTTGCTTAATTTTTCAATTATCCCCCATTTTGTGCTTGTTTCTTACGAGATAGAAGACTAGTTTATCAGACATTCCCATTCTAATTTTTCATCTTCTATCCAAATTTCAAACCAAAATTTAAAGATTTGGAAAAAGCTAACACACTGAACAAGCACACATCGGGCACAAAATTAACGAATCCAGATACGATGGGGTGGGCTAAAAAGCTAGTACCTACTTAATATTTAGAAAAGGTAACTACTGCTGGCTAACGTAAATGGCTTCTACCATCATGCAGAAAAGTAAAATTATGGCAAGATGTAATATAAGATCTACATCATTTGGATATTAACCCTGAAATTTGTTCATGATTGCGTAACCTCGAGTAGCCTTCGACGATCCCCTAGGTGTAATATTCCCTATAATTTTGGAAAATATTTGCAGTGAACCTACAAGCTTTAAAATGTAGCCGATGGGAACTAATATCCAATAAAATGATGCGAAGGCGATATAAGTTTCGCTAAATTTTGAAGCATCCGCAATGTAGAATGACGTTTTCAAACACTGCGAGCGAGCAGTAATTTCCGCTAATAAAAGTAGACATTTCATCTCAGAAAATTTACAGAGAGGAATAATACGTTTCTTGAAAGAACCGATTCTTTCAACGACGTTCAATCTGTTTTGACACAGCTATGTTTATTGCATGCGGTATAAAAACTCAATCTTCAAGAAATTGTTGACAAAATTCTATCGGCCACTTTTAACAAAAAATTGGCCACACTCCATCAAAATATGATTGCATCGTAGTCATGCTAATATGTTTCTGTGCTACTTGTTAAGAAGCAATAACTATTTTAATATTTTTATTGAGGTGATCAGTAAACACAGCCTCAGTTTTTAAGACTAATTGAAATTTATTGGACAAAATATAATATTATCCAAGAAAATATTCACTGAAAATTAATGTTTATTAGATATAAGCAAAATTTTTCCACTAACCGTACATATAAGAATCTCCCACTTTTTACAATTAATTTATTTTCGACTAAGCAAATATAAATCAATAGAGAACAGTATAATGCCTAAATATAGTCTACGAAGCAACTCTTAACTCTATTTCTACATAATACATGTGCGTTTTCACGTAAGTAAATACGAATATAGTTTATTTCCGTAGAAAAATTATCAGGCACGAATGTAATAGGTTTAGCCTTTCCAATGTTGAGGGATCAAGTGGGAGGCGGAAAGTCCATCAGAGCTGTTTGCGCATGATATGATTTTAAAAATCGCCATAATAATATATTCCGCCAATCGTACTAGAACTGACACATTATTGACAAAATTTTGTTGAGCAAAGTTAAACATTCCATTACATCAGCCGTTGTCGGCAGGGAACAAGCCGCGGCTTTGCCTTGGCTTGTACTTCCCTACCTCAAATGTTAATATGTCCTTACATTCCTTGTTAGTTAAATTTAAGGCGCACGCAGAGTGATGATTAGAATTAACTACAAACGTAATTAAATTTAAGTCGAGAAAAACTGCTTAAAGCGAAAAGTAACTATAGTTTTAAATAAATGTCAAGAATGTATAGCTAACCACACCTGTCTGTGATAGTATCGTTGTATTTATCTGCAAGAAGCGGATATTAATGTTTCAAATTAACAATGAAATCAATTTACAAAAGAATCTATTAAATTTAGATCAACAATAAATTTAAGCTCTCAGGGGACTTCCCAAATGGAATTTCAAGGAGCCAGATTCTGTAGGAATTTAACATTTAACCAAGGGTTGTTTACGTGTCATGAATTTTTCTTGGCCCCACAACAGCAGCTCAATAAAATTTTCAGCAGAAAAGTTTCGAATGTGTGATACCACACGAAACCTTCGTATACGAATCTTGCCATATCCTTCGAAACCGAAACTTTGTAATTATTTCTACAGTAGCTTTCATGATTAGTTGTCTTTGAAGAGCCAATTTTAATATGAGATGCCTTAATGGAAAACAGCTTTGTCAGGCGGTTGTTTCAAAATAGTAATTAGTGTTTCATATCTGACAATGTGAAGAGGTGTTTGCAATTTAATGAGGATAATCAATTTTATCGTCTTTTGACGAACCTGAAATTTAAAAAGGCTGTTACAACGCCGACTTAAAATAATTATGTGTGTGTATTCGAACCACTTCTATGTAGTATAGATGTTATCTAGACAAATATTTAAATAATGTAGTCATTTGGCGGAATTTTAAAATTTATTTATATTGATTGAGCTAGTCTGCCTTGTCTTCACTGTGAATATACTTTATAATTCTGCAAATTAAAAAAATTCGTTGCAGAATAATTTTAAAAATCGAAGAGGTTACGAGCAGACGTTAGAAGACTTTTGCATAATTCAACTTGCGTGAGTATCCGTTAAATTTTTAGATTTGTTTACAAAACTGCTATGAGTCCGCATAAAAACCATATGTTTATTAAGCTGCTTAAACAAATTCATAAATATTGCATGAGGGGATAAAACCTAGTCTACATTTCATAATGTCAGCAGGAGAGGGAAGCCGAAAGATGAATGCTTAGGTTTGTGTGGACGTAAAGCATATAAAAAGGAAAATATTATTACAGTTGAAACTTTAATTGTGACAGTCAATGATGCTCTTAATTCATGCATAACCATTATGAGTATTGCTAAAGGAATGTGTAGGGTACACTAAGTCCTAATGCACCCTGAGTAAATAGTGGACTGTATAAAAACTTTTAAAATACTTTATTTTGCCAAAAATAACAGTAAACTAGTTGCCGACATAAACAGGTCGTCCGCCATGTTAGCGTCACTTCCGGTCTCGTCCTTACAGTGTCTATTGCGCGCACTCCGACTAGACAGTTCTACCTTTTCCACAGAGATGTCGCACCTAGTAACTAAAATCTGAATTAACAACATAATTATCGCCGCATACGGAACATGCCGCCGGCCTTGGAATGCACTAGCATTTCAAAAAATAACAAACTAAATGAATACGTATAAATAATATAAGTATATAGTTGTATATATAACATAAAACAAAAATGTCAGATTAACTGAAAAACAGAATACCGTCAAATTGGTAGCACACACAGATTGCGAACAGAACGTTTCACCACACTGCCGTTGCTGAGTTGCACAGTCACGACCCTGGTAATACTGTCCTTTCCTGCATGAAGTTCCTTTACACGAGCGGTAATCCAGTGAAACGGTGGTACCTTATCATCCTTGATAAATACTAAGCTGCCACTGGTCAATAGCTGCCATTTGAGTTGGGTTTGTAGTTCTGTAATATATTCACTGCTCCAACGTCGCCAAAAATGTTGTACAATTTGTTGTAGTCGGTTGAAATGATTAAGTCGGTTGGTCGGAATTTCAGTAAAATCGGGTTCAGGTAAGGAGGTTAAAGATCTTCCTATAAGGAAATGTGCAGGGGTCAATGGTGTATGATCGTCAGGACTTGAGGATAAGGGACTGATTGGCCTTGAATTTACCACTGCCTCTATCTGATTTAGTACTGTAAAGAACTCTTCAAAGTGCAGAGAGTTTAAACCAATCACCCGTTTTATATGGTATTTTATGCTTTTTACACCTGCCTCCCAGAGGCCACCAAAATTAGGTGATTTAGCCGGTATGAATTTCCAATTGATACCCTCATTAGTTAAAAATGTTTCAATTGTACATGAATGCTCTTTGATAAGTCTCAAAATTTCTGTGTTTGCGCCCACAAAACAGGTGCCATTGTCACTAAAAATACACTCTGGTTTTCCCCGTCGAGACGTGAATCTTTTTAAACATGCTATAAATGCTTGACTCGTTAAATCAGTCACCAGGTCCAAATGAACGGCTCTGGTGGACATACAAATGAAAATGCAAATCCATGCCTTGGTTGTAACTGGCTTTCTTGTTTTTCGGTCTTTTAGCAAAAAAGGTCCTGCATAATCGCAACCTGTGTTTGCGAAGGAAAATGACTGACTCACCCGTTCAGGCGGTAGGTTTCCCATTGAAATTTCACAAAACTTAGGTTTTACCTTGAAACAGGTAACACATTTGTTAACTAGCAATCGACAAAAATTACGACCACAAATTGGCCAATAATGCTCTCTTATTGAATACAAGAGTTGTTGTGGCCCGCAACGTAATAGTCTTTTATGCTCGGAAATTAAAATTATTTCAGTAAGTGGGTGCTTATTATGCAATATAATTTGATGTTTCTTGTCGTAAGGAATAGGGGCTTCGAGTAAACGACCGCCTACTCTTATTAAACCATCGGAATGTAAAAAAGGCTTCAGCATTAAAGTACTGCTTGACTTGTCCACCTGACTGCCTGCCGCGAGGCACTTGAATTCGTGACTTAAAGATTGTAATTGAGCAATTTTTAATAAAGTTATCATAGCTTCGTCTAATTCTTTAGTACTCAATTGTCCTATTTGTTTTGAGTTAGGGTTCTTAATGTTAAAAATAAAACGATTGATATATGCAGCTACGCGTTTCAATTTACCTAAATTTGAAATTCTACAAAAAAGGTCAAAGTCTTGAAATACTGATAGATTTACCACAATACGTTGTTGTATTATTTTAGCTGTCATTATCACAGGGCCAAGAAGACCTAAAGAGTCAAATAATTTGCCAATCGTCGATAAAATGGCCCGTTTAGTCATAACTTGTTCATACCTAAACTCACTTGTGCAATATTGAATCATATCCGAAATTGCGTTCCAAAATATATCGAGTGTTTTATTTGACTCATTTTCTCCGAGATGCAGGATATTACTTTCTGAATTTGAATTAATTGTGAATTTTTCACAAAGCTCTGGGCGATTCGATAACCATTTTCTAAGTTCGAATCCTGCTGTAGCCAATATATTAGTAATGTCTCTTTGTAATTGCAAAATTTCTGTTTCCGAATTAGAACCTGCTAAAAGATCATCAACGTAAAAACTATCAGTGATAATCTCACATGCCAAAGGATAATTGTTCTTATTAATAATAGCCAATTCAAGCAAACAACGGGTAGCTAAAAACGGTGATGCCGCAACCCCATATGTTACAGTTAATAGCTCATAGCATTGCAACTCGTCAAATGAATCCGATCGCCAAAAACTTCGATGAAATCGTGTATCATCTTGGTTCAAATGAATCTGCCGATACATCTTAGTAATATCAGCATTTATCACAAAGGTATACTGCCGAAATCGCAATAAAATATCAAACAGTTCGCTTTGTACTGTCGGTCCCGCCTTATGCATCTCATTCAGTGATACGCCACTGTCCCCTTTCGCACTTGCGTCAAAAACGACCCTAAGTTTTGTTGTCAGACTTGCTTCTTTGAGTACTGCATGATGGGGTATATAATACACTCCAAAGTCACTAAGCTCGTCTACACTATGGGATAATTTTCGCATATGGCCTAAACTTTCATATTCTGTCATAAATTCCGAGTATTGATTTTTCAACTCTTTATTTTTGTCTAGCCTTTTTTTTAGCAAATGAAATCGTCGAATCGCGCCGTCCTTCGAATCACATAACTTATTTTTATCCTTATCAAAAGGTATTCTTGCTACAAAACGCCCGGTAGTACTATCTCTTTCCGTGTTTTTTATAAAATGTGTTTCACAGAAATTGTCAATTTTCGGTATATCATCACACTCTTCTATACGCCAAAATTTCTCGAGACTTTCAACCTCACTATCAACGCAGTGATGACATGATATTGTTTTCAATGTGCTATTATTATTAGCAAAAGGATAATTAAATTCTCCGCCTAACACCCAGCCTAATTCAGTGTTTTGTATAACTAAGCCGCCTTGAAGTTTTACTTGGTTTTGTACTAACAAATCATAAAATAAACCAACTCCAAAAAGAATACCAATGTCCGATTTTTGATTAAAATTAGGATCTGCCAACACAACCCCCGTGGGTAAGTTTAAATTTTTAATATCAAAAGAGTAACTAGGCATTGGTTGCGTGACTTTCGGCAAAATCAAAAAGGATGCTTCCTTGGAATATTCCGAAATTCGTGAACTAAAGGTAAAAGTCGTTTTGTAATTAGCTAACAATGAATTATTGTTTCCAATACCAGAAATTGAATAATTAACACGTGTCTTATGAAAACCTAATTTATTTGCTAGCGATTCTGTCACAAAATTGCTTTGAGAGCCTGGGTCCAATAAAATTCTAGCCGAAACAACGTTTCCTTTTTTATCCATAATATCTACAATCGCTGTCGATAGTAAACAGTACGTAATAATTGTCGAATCATTCTTAGATGCTCCGCCGCCGGCCGTAAGCGCGTTTATTGTGGATATTGTATTATCATTTTTTGTGGACATGCCCGCGCCCTCCCCGCTTACTTGATCGTCGCTGTAAGTTAACATTGAGTGCAGAGCCGGACTGTCGACTGTTTGCCTCTCAGCCGCCACAATTTCTGAGTCTTTATGTAACAAGGTGTTATGCTTTTTATTGCATACTCTACATGGTGTTTTTTCACACTGGTGCACGAAATGATTAGGATTAAAGCAATTCAAGCACAATTTAAGCCTTTTAACTTCTTTGATTCGTTCACTAACATTTAAATTTGCAAATGCATTACATTTAAAAATAGAATGGTTCTGTTTACAGAAATAACACGTAAACCCTAAATTTGGACTACTCGTCAGTGACTGGAAAGTTTGAGTTTTAGTTTTAAAGTTGCTCCGTGTCGAAGCCTTAACGTTAATTTCAAATTTATTGGCCATATTGTTGGACTTTGAAAGTTCAAGTTTTTCAAGCATTTCACACTTTTCTTTAAGAAACAGTTTAATTTCGTCAAATGTGGGTAGTTCCCCTTTTATTTTAAAGCATTCCCAATCCCTTCTTGTCCTGTTGTCAAGTTTAGACACGATCAAATGTACTACAAGCGCATCCCAGCTTCCTGTAGGTTGTCCCAAAGTTTTAAGAGACCTTAAATTTTTACTAAAAACATCAAATAAGCTACGAAGTTGAATACTATTTTCTTTCGTCAACACAGGTGCATCAAATAATGTTTGAATATAATTAAAAATAATTAATCGCTTATTTTCATATCTTTCGGTCAATGTCAACCAAGCCACTGGATAATTTTCAGCTGTAACTGAAATTGATTCAATCAACTGTGATGCTTCGCCCTCGAGGCATGATTTCAAATAATAGAATTTTTGAACCTTATCTAAAGAGCCATTATTTTCAACCAGAGACGTATAAATGTCTCGAAATTCTAGCCACTTGTCTAAAACCCCTGAAAAATTAGGTAATTTCAAAACAGGCAATTTTGCACTCATTGTATATTGAGCTGGAGGCCCAAAATTACTAATGTTGCCATTAACTACGTCTGACGTCACAGAATTTATTTCACTCTGTTCAAATCTAATAATAAAAGCCGAAATTTTTGAAGCTAAATCAAAATAACATGTCTCGAAATTTTCTCTTTCTATTAACTCCCTATCCTTTTCGTCAACAGAAACCTGGTCATCTATATCTAAGTTATATTCTATCTCAGACTGTATTTTTGAAAACTCGTCAATGATTGGTTCTAACTTCTGCCATCTTAATTTTAATTTAAGAAAAGTGTCTTCGTCGAGACTATTTAAATTTAAAGAATCAAAAAAGGTCTGCAGCCTTGTCAAACTGCCTTTAATTTGGCCTCTTTTAAACTTAAGTTGCCGTAACTCAGCCATTGTTTAAAATAACAAAAACAAACAGTTTCAATTCAAGTACAACCAAACAATAAATTGGAATGGACTCACGGATTGTCTGAAATCTGCTGTTAGTGCGATCCTGCACTGGAACCTTGCCTGCTTGCTTGCGGTGAACGTCGTCACCCTCAAGAAGCTGCGATGTTGCCAAACGCCTACGCTAACCTGCGCGTTTTAGTGCTGTCTTGCACTGGATTCTTGCCTGTTGCGATGAACGTCGGCACCCTCAGGAGGCTGCGATGTTGCCAAACACCTACGCAAACCTGCCGCGTTATTCTTGCCTGTTGCGGTGAACGTCGTCACCCCCAGGAAGCTGCGATATTGCCAAACGGCTACGCCAAACTGCCGCGTCTTTTAGTGTTGTCCTGCACTGGGACTTGCCTGCTGCGATGAACGTCGTCACCCCCAGGAAGCTGCGATATTGTCAAACGCTTACGCAAACTGTCGCGTCTTACTGCGGACACATAACTTTGTCACACAAAACACTAGTCAATCGGGCTCGTAGGACCAAAATGTAGGGTACACTAAGTCCTAATGCACCCTGAGTAAATAGTGGACTGTATAAAAACTTTTAAAATACTTTATTTTGCCAAAAATAACAGTAAACTAGTTGCCGACATAAACAGGTCGTCCGCCATGTTAGCGTCACTTCCGGTCTCGTCCTTACAGTGTCTATTGCGCGCACTCCGACTAGACAGTTCTACCTTTTCCACAGAGATGTCGCACCTAGTAACTAAAATCCATGGATATATTAGTACAGGATACGTTCACTACATGTAAACGTACGTCGAACCTTAAAATAACATATCACGGAGTTCGGTACCTTCCCCCATTTCATTCTAACCTGTATCACTTTATTTCTCTCTCTCTTTAGACGTATTTCATACATTGTTTCGTACGCTTAATTTTGAAGTTTTGAAATGAAAACGTCAGAAGTGTCATTCAATTTCACAGTTTATTCTTCGAAAATTATTTCAGTTTTTTATTGATATTCATATCCCTCATAGCATTAAGAAAGGAATGAATATCAAAAAAGTTCCCTATCCAAGCTTCAAAAAGGATCGATTCCCTACAGTTTTTCAAGGCACCTAACTTCTGAATGAATTATGAACTGTAAAGTTGAGGTTAATGTTTCCTTTTGCTTCTTCAGCTGCTCGTCCACACTCTCATCATGTTTTTCATCAAATTCGAATGTGGGAAATATACAGCAGTTCATGCAGATGTGTGGGGGTTGGAAAAAAATAGTAACTGTTCGTTACCACGCAACTGAGGTGCAAGCTCCAGCAAGCCATATAAATTTGGTTGCGCGTTCTTGTAAAATGGGGTGCAGGAAGAGATGTGATTGATCTCGAAGTTCTTAGTGATGGAAAGAATGATATTGAGGACTGTACATTATTAGAAGCAGAAGATTTATTCTCATATTCTTTAAGATATTTAAACTTACAAATGGAAAAATTTCTAAATGATGGTAACATTAACTAGAATTTCAAAGAGCAATGTTAATTTTGATTACGAGTGATATTTTTTACAACAAATAATTGGATTTATGCCTACAGGGGCACCACTATAAAAAAAACACGCCAAAATCTCTACCTCATTGGTGGTGTGGAAAAGAGATACCAGTAAATTTAACGGAGTGACTAATCGTACACATACATTGTACGACCAGCCTGCACGCTAGTCGTACACCCCACGTGTACGGCTAGCCCGCGCGTTTTAATCGTACACATAGTATGTACAACTAACTTGGATGCTAGTCGTACACACAATATTTACGAATAGCCAATGCGCTACTAGTACATACAGTAAGTACGATTAGCGCATAGGTTATTTATACATGCAGTATGTATATACAATTAACCAGTGCGCGCTATTTGTTAATCGTATACACATCAACAGAAGTCGATATAGCCAACTAACAACTTATTGAAAAGTTTGCAAAGATGTAAAATATGATCAACATGACGTAGAAATAAAATAAAGCGAGGAGCTAGTGTGTGTACGATTGAAACGGGCGGGCTAGCCGTACAGATGGGGTGTACAACTAGCGTCCGGGCTACTCGTACATACTATGTGTACGATTAGTCACTCCGTAAATTTAACTGTATTTTTCCAAAAAAAAATAAGTACCACTTTCAAAATTGGTGCAAAAAAATTCAATTTATCATTCTTGCAAAGAAATGTGCTCTACAAATTTACTTCTATTCATTTTTATCGAAAACCCCTGTTTTTGCGATATTGACCAGAAACTAAATGAGCGAGCGCATTTCGTGCTGTACGCTCAAACTTATTTCGCACTCTTGCTGCAGATTACACATGACAGACCTTATTGAAACTTGTATTTCCAATACGATGCACCCTTTCGTAGTTAATAGCCAAAAACCAGTGCTACTGCCAGTTTCAGGGGTATTTTTTGAAACTACGGGTATGTGCATCACTACTTGGGTAAAGAATTTTTTTGATAATCATTCTTAATGCCATTGGGGATATAAATATTAAGAAAATTACCAATTTTAAATTTTGGCTTAGACCAAATCATGGGTGGCTCGAGTACCATACTCCATCAAACAAATCCTTGCAAGGCACATAAAAATGAAAAATACTAGATGCTTACTAATTTTTTCTGAAAATGGGTCTTTTTCATAATGCACAATCAAATAAACACGGCTATTTATTTAATAACCAACTGTTTTGGGCCAAAATGCAGAATCCGAGGCCAATTACACTGCTACCTCTTTTCCTTATATTTTTGGTTATGGTTAGTAGAGAAACAACATTAAATAATTATTAATATTAACAATAGCAGGGATATTGGCCTCGGATTCTGCATTTTCCCCGTTGTTGCATGTATCAAAGTTCTACTTTCTTTTTATTTATTTATAATATTAGACGGCTGAGCCGATAAAACATATCAATCGAAAACTAGAGCTACTAAGATATTTAAACTTAACTAAAAATTAAAATTGAAGGCACATAATAATGTAGTAAATAATATGATAAAGAATTCTACTTGCAACACTTGCAAACTTGAAAATTTTACAGAATAAAATTATACAACTACAGCTATTAACTTAAATTAACCACTCAATTTGTCCAAGGTGTTTACTGAAGGCGCACAGACAACTGACTCGGGAAGAGCATTCCAATCTCTAAAAATTCTGTTGAATAAACAGAACTGTCGACACATTTTATTAAATCTTTCGCGCACTAGCTTGAACTCGTGGCCACGCAACCGCACATTCTCACTAGTCACAAACCCTTCAATGACTACAGTGTAGTAACCGTGGAGGATTTTATATGTTTCTATTAGGTCACCTCTTAAATGTCTTTGAGAAATCGATGATAGCCCCAATACCTGCAGCCTCTGTTCATATGACAGTTTTCAAATAGTTGGCGATAACTTGGTGATACGTCTCTGGGTGAGTTCAAGAGCATGAATGTCTTTAGCAAGGTAAGGCTTCCAAAAGCAGGACGCATACTCCAAAATTGGCCGAATATAGGTTTTATAAATTTTCGCTAAAAGTTGAGGACATGTTTTTAAAAGCGATCGAAACTAGGTAGGTGCTACTCCCATTTAAAATCCGATGACACGGTGACCCCAAGATCTTTTTGTTGATAAACCGCCTTTATAAGCACATTGTTCAGAAAATACATGTAGCTAGGGTTGTGGTATCCCATGTGCAACACGCATTTTTGTTCGTTGAGCTCTAACAGCCACTTCGAACACCATTCTTGGAGTTCGAAAAGGTCATTTTCTACCAATCTTCAAAATGGTGCATCTTGTAAAGGACAAACTCAGTTTCAGAGCAAAGTAGTGTTCACAAACTTCTTTTATCAGGATCATTAATTTCCTTTCAGCCAGCCTCCGACAAGTTAAAACGATTAAACATGGTGACCTAAAAAAGTTATGAAAAATGATGCTACTTGAAAATTTAACTTGTTAGCGGACCTACCAGTTAAACTGTTGTTTACATGGTTTTGATTGCTATTATTATCAACCGTAAAACTCAAAGGCGTTAATCTTGCACACCCCCTCATCGAGTGAGGTATCAAGTGTTGACTGTTGAGGTTATGTTTTTTAATTTGTGTTTATTTATACGATTACTTCTTTTCTACATTTTGTAGCATCTTGAGACCAAAAAGACTATCTCTGGCACCATGTAACACGAGTTAAATGTATTTTATCAGAATTTCTCTCAATGACGAGTCCAAGTACCTCTCTAAAGGATAGCGCTATACGTAATTCACGCATTGAGAGTGACAGAAATAGATGGTACGTCTTGTCACACTATAGCAACGGCACGCCGTATCTTGTACTTATACATCTATGCTAAAATCTGAATTAACAACATAATTATCGCCGCATACGGAACAGAATGTATAATTTTTTGATTAATGCACACGAAATGATTCGAATTAATTTCTTACATGTAAGAACTACCAACAATTACTCGGAACACTCCGTTAAGTTAAATGTAACGTACTGTGAAGTTTTCCTCTTACTGAAATCATTGTAATCACGATCCACTATTCAATAACTTGTATGAATGGGAACAGGGAAAGTATAATACCTACCTATAAAGCAAGCATCCATATTCAGTCCTCTATAATACGGTTGTTGAATGCTGTGCCTTTATTAATAATGAATTTAAGTTAGTTCGACATTCAGTGGTGTGTTTTTTATTTTTTTAAATAAATTTTATTAATGCCTCACAGTAAAATACATGCTGGTCACAGACAGTGGACGTAAAACTTAGGAATTATAAATACATGTGAAATCGTTACTCTTTATCTTGCTTTAGAGATCTCGACAAGGGTGTTTCAACTTGACATCCCAACGGTGATAAATTTTGATCTTATAATATATGCGAACTCTATTCCCTTGTGAAGTCCTACAGATATCTTTAAATGCGTCCTACGTAGTTATCACGATTAAATTTAGTTAACAGCTTAAAAATACCATATGTTATTAAAAGCTAATCGTGTATCAATATTTAGTCAAACTTGTGTATCAATATTTGAATTTTCTCATTACTTTTCAATTCGTTTGAGTTTATTTATTTATCCCCTAAAGTGCCACGCGGGGTCCTCTTAGGACCCGAAAGACAGTAATTGCTTTTCATTTGTTTAATATTTTTTCTGAATTATTTTCTTTTTTCTAAATTTGCTTTGCTTGTTCCGTCACAAATCTGTGATCTCACTGAGCAATTCTAATTTATACTCTTTTTTTAAACTTCAAAATTAGTAGGTGGGTCTCACACGTTTACTGAATCATTCTCATTCCAGATGGCATTGTGACTAATTTATATGGTGCTGTTGCAGGAAGACGACATGATGCAGGTATACTTAAGAGAATCAAATTTGTATATGCAATTAGAACAATGCGCCGTTTATCCAAATGGCGAAAGATATGCGCTTTACGGAGACAGTGCCTATCCCGTAAGAGAATTATTGTTATGTCCATATGCCAACAGGCAGTTAACTCCCCAAGAAATTCAATTTAATAATGGTATGAGTTTCATGAAACAGCCAGTCGAATCTGGTTTTGAAAATAAGTAAATATAGGACACCGAAGTTTGCAAACTTAATTTGTTGTGGTTAACAACTATCACTTTAATATTTTCAGTTCTGACGTCTATTGTATTGATGTATGACATGCTACACGTGACTACTATCCCTTTGCAAGCATAGTTCCAAGCATTCTTGAAGATTGCCTACGTTGTTTCTAAACAGAGGTTGACGTAAATTTTGGAAGAACACTACGATTGCCCTCTCAATTCCGCAGTTGCGACTGACTGAGGGATTTTCATTGAAAATGTTTTCCATCGTTCCCATCCTCTAGAAATTGAAATTCAACGTCCATAATACTTGGTCCGTTATTTCTGCCTTGTTCGTATCAACGGTTATAGAGGTTGGAAACAAAATGTTTTTGCTCGTTAGTAAGCATCTTGTTTAATACGGTGAGTGCATACTTTTAACGAGAAGCTGGCGACAAAATATCGGAGTAACATTTGCAGCAATTGTCATTTAAATTGCAACTACTACGATGCTCTTAATTTTGGTATCTTATATTTATAGTCATATTGTATAATATGTCTGTTTGCTTTCTTGAACTTTAAGAAAAATCAGAAATTGCTGCTACAAGATGTTAATAGCATGTTCAAAAGTGCTACCATTTTAACAAAGTGCCATATATGTTTATATGGAAGCGAAACTGCTCACTATTTTAATACTGAGCCTCCAACGTTAGAAGAATATTGTGTTTGGTATTGATAATATAACATTTCACTTGTTGATCAACTGCTTAATCAGAACGCTATTTAATTCATGCAGTTGCTTTTCAATTTCAATACAGTGACTTCGTTTTTCTATTTGCAACCTTCGTTCTCGTTCTGTTTTTTCTGCTTCAAATTTTACTTCTTCCAAACGTATTCTTTTTTCTTCTATTGCAAGTTTCTCTCTTCTAAATCCAGCTCGCTCCCTCGGATCCTATGTTCTGTCTCATTTCTTTCCTTTAAAAACTGAATACTTGAATTTTTTAAATGCTTACTGTTAGATTTCTTATGTGGAGTTGCATCTACAAAATTTGTTATTATAACTACTAGATATTTATTTATTTATTTATTTATTTATTTCGCACTCAGCCAACAGCCGTTAGGCCAATTATAGGCGTCGCTGTGCAGTTATGAGGACTTCCAACCCCACTAACGACTGTCATGATGTTGTATGACCGCCGGGACCAACTTTTTTCCGTGATAGCCGTACCACGAGGCGCCGAGAGATGCAGCCGTGGAACTCCCATCCAAGTTCTGACCAGAGACAGCGTTGCTTAACTCTGCTGATCGAACGTGGACGCTTGTTCAAGCTACACCACTCGGGACCCTATGATCATTATTCTAATCCTTTTTCATAAATACGATGATTTATTTGGCGGATGTGATGAAATTATATTCAAATTGGTCTTATCACTCTCATTAAGCTTAACATTATCTTAACACTCGAGTTTGGTAGCAATTTCCACAGATGCATCATCAACAACTGTATCTGAAAATTCATTTACATCATTTTTTTCAACTAAAAATGTGCTCTTAGAAAAGTGTCTGCATACAAGATAATATAATTATGGGTCCCGGGCGGTGTAGCTTGAACAAGCGTCCACGTTCGATTAAGTAGAGTTAAGCAACGCTCTTTCTGGTCAGAACTTGAATAGAAGTTCTGCTTCTCTCGGGGCCTCGTGATACGGCTGTCACGGAGATAGTTGGTTCCGGATGTCATAATAACATCATGACAGTCGTTAGTGGGGTTGGAAATCCCCATAAAATGTTCAGTGACGCCTATAATTAGCCGTTAGGCTGCGTACCAAAATAAAATAAAATATTATAATACACACAAATATATTATGAGAAGAAGTGAGTGCTTGATGCCAAATCTCTCTCAGCACAACTTTTCTTTTTCGCCAAACTAACTAATCCCGCCCTTTTAGGTATGGTTATATTAGAAAATTCTCTTTGAAGGTTTACTATTTGTTGCAGTAACTGCTCTTTCTCATCATATTGCTTTTCTGTTCCTGATCTATAAATTGTATAATTTACACGCAACGCGCTGCTTGTGCATTTAGGATTTTAAATGTATTTTATCTACTCCAGTGGGATAAGTAACGCATTACGTCACTCATTTGACACTATTTCCGTTAGGTAATAAAGCCATTACACAACTCAGTTATCTAATGAAGCCATTACATAACTGAGACAATGAAGCTCATTACACCACTCAGTTATGTAATGGCTTCGTTACCTAACTAAGTTGTGTAATGGCTTCATTACCTAACTCAAATAGTATCAGAATGACATAATGGCATTTGCCTACTAAAATATTTTTCAAAATGACAGATCTAACATTTCTCTTAATGCACTTTTCTCAATTATAGGCAGTTGTAGATCAAATTTTACAATACATGTGTGATAATGCATAATTAATATACTTGTGCGCTTACATACACGTATATTGATGATGCTCTTATCCCACTTGTATAGTAGATAACCATTGTACATATAAATACTTACTTCATTAGATTTGAGCGGTCGTTCTGTTTAAATAGCTTCAACAAATGTTCTACATGTTCTTTAACTGTTCTTATAGAAAAATGTTTTGATGTTCCTCTGACAACGTGTTGATGGATTTCTCCCCATCTCAATATATCTTCTAATGGATTTTGTCCAATTACTTCTCGCAATAGCACTAAATCATAAAAAATTTTAAATCTCAACTTTATAAGTTTATCTGACATTTTTACTGACGTCAAATATGAAGTTTTCGTAATCTAATACGTAATTCATAGTAATTTACGATGCAAGTAACGTTATGAAGCTTTTTATATTACAAGAGAATAGTTTACATAAACGAGCGACGTTAGAAGCGAATATTTAAAATTCTCGTGTAATGTAGAAAGCAGATAACGTTACGTATATCGTAACAAGGTTTATTTTATCCTAAAATACTAATCTTTTTTAAAAAATTGTTATTAATGACGCAGTAGCGACACATATATACTTGCTATGGCTGTGGTGATATCACTCAATACTGTATTATTGGTAGCACTGTCACGTTATGTTAAATTCGATATTAACAGGTTAAGTTTTGCGTCAGTCTGTGTCAAATAACAAACAGAACCTAACCTATTAACATCGAATTTGACATAGACTAACATTGTCACTAACAATACACGTCACTGCTGCCAACATATGATTAAATGCCAATAAAGTATCGGTATGTTATTTCTTTTAACAACACTACTGCTGTTAAATGCATCTTAACGCAACTCGTTGCTAAGGAGTAATTATCATAGTAACATAATAGGATATAATAATAGTTATTTACTATACAAGTGGGATAACAGCATCATTAATATACGTGTGTGTAAGTTACACACGAGTGCGTAGCACGAGTTATGTAAGCACACAAGTATATTAATGATGCATTATCACACATGTATTGTACAAAATTTTATCTACGACTGCCTAAAACTGAAAAAAGTGCATTGAGAGAAATGTCAGATCTGTCATTTTCAAAAATATTTTAGTAGGCAACTGTCATTATGTCATTCATATGACACTATTTCAGTTACATAATGAAGTCATTACACAACTCAGTTGCGTAATGAAACCATTACATAACTGAGTGGTGTAATGAGCTTCATCACCTAACTGAAATAGTGTCAAATGAGTGACGTAATGCGTTACTTATCCCACTGGAGTAGATAATAGTTATTTACTATACAAGTGGGATAACAGCATCATTAATATACGTGTGTGTAAGTTACAAACGAGTGCGTAGCACAAGTTATGTAAGCACACAAGTATATTAATGATGCATTATCACACATGTATTGTACAAAATTTTATCTACGACTGCCTAAAATTGAGAAAGGTGCATTAAGAGAAATGTCAGATCTGTCATTTTCAAAAATATTATAGTAGGCAATAGTTATCTACTATACAAGTGGGATAACAGCATTATTAATATACGTGTGTGTAAGTTATGTAAGCACACAAGTATATTAATGATGCATTACCACACATGTATTGTACATAATTTTATCTACGACTGCCTAAAATTGAAAAAAGTGCATTAAGAGAAACGTCAGATATGCCATTTTCAAAAATATTTTAGCAGGCAAATGTCATTATGTCATTCATACACAACTCAGTTACGTAATGAAACCATTACATAACTGAGTGGTGTAATGAGCTTCATTACCTAACTGAAATAGTGTCAAATGAGTGACGTAAGGCGTTACTTATCTCACTGGAGTAGATAAATGTAATTATGTCATTCATTTGACACTATTTCAGTTACGTAATGAAGTCATTACACAACTCAGCTGCGTAATGAAACCATTACGTAACTGAGTGGTGTAATGAGCTTTATTACATAACTGAAATAGTGTCAAATGAGTGACGTAATGCGTTACTTATCCCACTGAAGTAGATACATAAATTAACGCAATCCTTATAGAAAAGACGTTGACGGGACTATTAAACGCGATTGTATCATAGCAACGAATCACTCACGTATTACGTTATTTAACTGACTGTAAATTTAGTTAGAATTTAAAAAAATAAGAAAATTTCTTGCAAAAACTGTCTATTATCGACAATAGGTGATTTAGCGGCCGTTAAATCAGCTGTTTAGCAAAGAATACCTCTACGTAATTTTAACACTGATTTATACACTCCCTGTATATGGTTTAATAAAGATTTAAACCCATTTTACTTCTCTCGTCTAAAAGGCGAAGGAAGTATTGTAATCGCGAAGAAATCACCTTTCGAGATTTCTTCAGATCTTCGCGTTTTAGGGTCCCTAGATGACGCAAAACAGGTTTTCTCAATTCCGTCTGTCGGTCTGTCGGTCTGTCTGTCTGTCGGTTGGCGGTATAACTCAAAAACTATTTGTGGGAAAAATACAATATTTTTCATACACATTATATTTTTACCTGGCATGAAACCTAGAAAATTTCAGACAAATATATATAGGGTGAGCACTTTAAAAAATAACATTTTGTGTATTTTTCATTTAACTTAGCAATAATTAGAAGTAATAATTTGTACATAGCGCAGGCCTTATTCTTCCCAAAAATGGGAGGCAATAGATACAGAATAAATGTTATTTCGGAATTTCAAATTCGTGTTTGAATAGATGCCTTCTGCAACTTGTATTTTAATATACTATTCTCTAATTACTACAGTTGCTATTTTAAGCGTGTCTTAAGTCTATTTGTCTATTTAAGTGTAAGGTTGCATGTTGTAAATGAAGCCCCGTCATAAGTTTGATTTAATCACCTCATCGACTTTTCTTCACTGTCTACCGCTCTGCAGACTGTTTTAAATGTTTTTAACCAATTTGCTGGCCTTTCCTCTATCTAGCAAGCTATAACTGTCTAACCGAGATAATTTTATTTTGATACTTTTCTTAGAATTGATACTTATCTAGCATGTAAGTTTTCCAAAAAATTTAAAGTGCCCGACTGTTCGTTTTTAACTTATTCGGGAGATCCATAATTCTGAGTTAAAGAGAAATATGGAAAGTGTGATAACTTCCGCTATCATTTTTGTTTCTTCTGCGGTGTTACTGCAATTAGAATTTTTATTTCTTCACATCTTGCTTGCGGTCTTTATATGCTTGTCTCTTCTTGTACCTAATATCCAATTACGTCGTTATACGTATAATCTGTCAATCGCTTTCTGTATTCTCTATTCCAGTTTTTGTTAAGAACTGTATTTGGTTCATAAACGGTTGTACTGATAATTCATAAGCAAAAGTAAATCCAAACACGAATCTATTTAAGTCTACAGAGATTATTTTTGTTTCTGTGTTTAGTATTGATTTTTTTTCTAATCGTATGCATTAGCATACAGACTGCGGCAGGCTACTAGGACCATTGCAAATGCAAGCAGAATATGCATCTGGCCGTCGCATCGTGGTGTTTAAAAATCGAACAATAAATGCACGATAGCGGTAGGTCGTTAGGATCATTATAAATAGAAGGTATATATTCGATTTTGAAATTTTTTAAATACAATTACGGCCAGATGTAAGGTCTTGTTGCTTTTGCTATGGTCCTAGTGGCCTGCCGCAATCTGTATATCAGTTTGCTCTGTAAACTTTTTCTATGATAATGTATATTCCAGTAATTAAAATATTTAGAAAATGTTCCACATTTACATGACTCCATATGTATAAATAATGCTTACACCCTTATTATTTCTTCTATCATCAAATTTTTATATATGGTTTTTGTAATGCACCGCCATCATTTCCTTTTCTCTGTTTTAGAAACATAAATTTATTACTTTTTTTCAATTCGTCATAACTTGATAATAGTTCAGCTATCTCCTTTTTTGGTCATGTTATGAAATTATTTAAAATTACTATATCATCTGCCAGAAACAATAACCTTTATTCACAACCATATATGGAACTAGCTGACCCGGTAGCATATTGGTAAGCAGAAGACGCGTCCGCCAAAGGACGCGAGCCGAAGTAGAGTGGTATATAGCAGACGAGTCAGGCAAAACCGCTTGGTAAACCCAGACACGTGAGAGTAGCAAAAATGAGCGGAATAAAGAGCTGTATATAGCAGATGAGTGAGATGGATTTTTGCCTGGAGCGTCTGTTATTTACTGAATAAAAGGTCTTAAGGGCTATTTACTTTTGTATAAATATACAGGAATGTTCCATTAAAAAAAAAAACAGTAACATTGATTTGCCATAGTTTTTTGGGAACATTTTCTGGATTTGTAAAAAAAATTAGTTTATTGGTATCTACAATTTAGTAAAAAATTCAGGTCCAAAAGAAAAAAGTTGGGGTGGTTAAAATCTAATCAATATGCCTGTACATTATTTGTAAATGTAATCTATTTTATTGAGCAATATAAACCTACATCTATTATTGCAGACATGAATGTATGTGCACAAGAGTAAAAACCAACCATAAATTTCCTACTAAATGGAATATAAAATATCACGTACATAATTTCTAAATGTAATCTACTTTATTACTTAATATGTATGTGTTATTGCAGACGTAAGTGCATGCGCAATTTTTATTCACTTTTTAAATTTATTAGCGCCTAGTGCAATATTTTGATGAGGTGCTTTTTGTCTCTTTTTAACATCAGAGAGCATTCTTCCCGATTTTGACTTTTTGCTGCCACATTAAACTTTTCTGCATCCTACCGATGTTGGTTGTACTGGTATATTCTTTCCCCTACGACGACATTTAACACCGGAGCTACTTTTTCTGGCAGCCCCCTTATATTTTAAAGCTGTTTGAAGACCAGAGAGTAGAGCTTTTGGGACAAGCATGTTTTTTTATATTATTTAAATATATTTCCCCAGCTGGACAAAAATTTTCAGGGTCTTCATTAATGTTTTTCATAATAAAATTGTAGTGCTCCGTCCACTTTTCTTTCACTATCTCAGCCGAAGAAACATTGCTATCCTCAACATTTATTCCAGATTCCAATAATTTTGACTCTTCTAAGATGATATCTCTCTTACAGTTTTCTAATCCAACACTTTCGTCGTCTTTTTCTTGTAGAGGCAGGAAAATATTTTTATTTTATCCTATTATGTTATTATGACAATAACTCCTTAGCAACAAGTTGCGTTAAGATGCATTTAACAGCACTAGTGTTGTTAAGAAAAATAACATAACGATACTTTATTAGCATTTAATCACATGTTGACAGCACTGAAGTGTATTGTCAGTCTATGTCAAATTCGATGTTAGTAGGTTAGGTTTTGTTTGTTATTTGACACAAACTGACGCAAAACTTAACCTAAACATCTCAAATTTAACATAACCTGACAGTGCTACCAACAATACAGTATTGAGTTTTTCTCTTACTAGTGATACCACCACTCGCTTTTGTAAGTGTCATTAATAACCATTTTTCTTATTTTTTAAAAAGATTAGTATTTTAGGATAAAATAAACCGTGTTACGATATACGTAACGTTATCTGCTTTCTACATTACTCGAGAATTTTAAACTATTCTCTCGTAATGTAAAAAGCTTGATAACGTTACTTGTATCGTAAATTACTATTATCTACTAGCAACATGATATTGTACATTTTCGTCATAGAAACAAAATATGAAAATCTACTCATAATTCCCAAGGGACTTGTCAAACTATTTCTCCCTCAAACTCATGGTAACAATGCAACAACAATTAACGTCTTAGCAACCATACAATGAGGCAATCCTTGATGTTACTTACATATTCTAATTTTAAATGTCATTATGACATTTTGAAATTTCATACTATTTTTACGAATATGCTAGCAGATAAAATATTGTATGCACCACGGGAGATATGCATGTCCTTTACCTTCGGTCTGTAACACGTGTCAACCTCAGGAAAAAAACATATTCATATCTCCCTTAATGCATAAGTATCTATTATTCGCTTCTTTTCCTGTTGCCACATTATATAGTTGAATTTTAGTTGCATAAGTCAGTGTATTTATTGCGCTTAAAAATGTGTATTTTTCTAAAACGGCACCCTGATGTTTACAATGCCTGCCATTAAAACCCACTGCACATGTACACATACAAGTTTGAAGATCCACATAATATTTGCAATTTTCATCTGTTTCCATGCAGATGACCTCAACAGTCATTTTACCATCAGTCAATTTTGGTAAGTACCTACTAGCAACAGCTTTTGAAACCCTATTGAATAATAACTCTAATAAACGCTGCCTGTAGTAATTTTCGAAACTTGTAATAATGTAGTCGTTCAATTGAATTAGATTGAATGCCTTTGCTCTCTCTAAAGGTATGTCTTTTAGTAACCTAAACATGACCTCAGTATAATTATTGGTATCGCTTCCTCTTAACTGTAAATCTGTTCTGTACAGCATGCACCAAGTCTCTTTACGAGTCAGCAGGTTGCTTATATATTTCTTTACACTTTCATGAACGCAATTTTCAAAAAAAGATCGTTTGGCTTCGTTGAGTTCATTTTCTGTTTTGGAGTGTACAATTTTCTTGAATAATTTATAATAGTTTTGTGCCGAATGCCTTGGTATTCCATTCTTCGCCGTTAAAATCCATCTCCAAACAGCCTTTTTAAGATGAAATGTGCACAGAAGTAATTTTGCTTCTGGTCAATGTTTCTTCAATACTTTCCTTTCGCCCAAATCGTTATCTGTCAAGATAACTATCGGTCGATTTTTTTAGGCATTACCTATATCTAGCAAACTTTCAACTGCAGCATCAAACAGATTAGTTTTTTGGCAGTTAGCTAAAATGCATCCAACGGGTAATCCACCGGCCGCACTTTGTATGACAAAAAAAATATTTTATGATCATAAACATCGCAATTACCCGATGCGTCGTAATTTCATTTGCTTGTGGATCTCTAACGCTCGTTGCATGAGAGGTGTACAAATAGCTGCAGCTTAATTATCTTCTACGGTTATTATTTTATAACATAGGTTAGTCTTATCTTTATGAAAAGCCAATGTCTCTTCTAACTTAACAAGCATATTAGGTCCAGTACGGTCACCAAAATCTTCTTTAAATTTATTTTTCCACAAATTAGATACATCCGTTTTTGTTGGAATGTAGTGCCTATCGTACAATACGCTCTCATATCCGTCACTGAGCTCTTCCATTTTATCCATACAATAAGTATGGTAAGCGGTGGCAGCAGAAATCCCTCTATTGAAAAGATCTAGTAATTTTTGTTTAGCCTCTACTCCTAAAGCCCTCTCACGAAGTGCTTCAATAACATTTAATCTGTGATTATGATCATTTTTAAATTCTATCAAACAAGACCATTCTTCTGTAGTGATCGATTTTCACTGATTTAGACTTTTTTTAACATCTCTCTCTCTTATAAAGAGTTTCACCGGGCAATCAATATTTCTGGACTTTTTTTGTTTAGAGCCCTCTGGTTTAACTTTTGTAGCCGTATTCAAATAGCATCTGCAAATACGTTTAAAAACATTTCTTGGTGCAGTAGTCGGAACTTTAAATGTTTTCTCGATGGTCCAGGTTTCTTTAGTTACCGCCTTACCCAAAAGACCCCCATACCAATTATAAGCAAAATCAGACATACTTAGTCCTAACCTCCTCCCACTACCCTTGAAGAGGGGGAAGGTTTAACCTAAGAACACCATAGTTTTATCATCGGAACTATAAACGCATACCAAATTTTAAGTCAATCGGTTACGTAGAAGTCAGTTAAAATGATGAAATTGATATCTTATATCTTTCAAAAGTTGGCAGGGGGTCTTTTTACGTTTGCGCGGTATTAAAATATTTATTAACTAAATCAAATACCTAACTAACTATCTACTACTCGAAACGGTCAATACTATTGTACCTACAATACGAAATATTGCGCAATAATAGGCTGGTGTGTCATGCACGATGCGCGCCTGACGCCATTACCGTTCTCTATCTCAACGTGGTCATAATATTACAAAAGATTTTTTTACAAACATTTTAAATTAAATTTACCTCTAACTCTTCTTTACTGCAGAGTTTGCAGAGGATCGCATTATTTTCTTTGGCACTTTTATATTCGTAATTATTTGGTAATTCACGCATTTTTTTTATCTTACATTCAAAGCTAAAACAGTGAAAAATCCGACGTATCAGGCAGACAACTGACGCCTTATCTGAATATAAAAATAAAAATTTCTATGCTACACTTACTCCAGTAAACAGCAGACGTATCAGGCGGACTCTGGCAGACTGCATATTATCATTCTTCGGGCATGCCGAAATTTACCGAAGGAATAACGCGTCTCCTATTTACAAATATGCGACCCGGCAAACGTTGTTCTGCCCAAAAATAATCAATAACGACACCCATATCGATTTTTAAGCTGATTTGCCCCATTTCATCCCCTAAGGGGTTTATTTTTGGAAACCATGAAATACCTGTTTGCTTATTTGTTTTTAGGAGTACTCCCACGCAGTTTCAAGTCGAAATGTCTATTTAATATTATTTTCCATACATAATTGGAACTTCCATTATACCCCTTTAGGGGTTGAATTTCGAAATATTGTTCCTCACTGCTTGTATACATCATAAATGGAACCTCTGTGCAAAATTTCAGATATCTAGATCCAAGGGTGTGGGCTGGGGTTGATGAGTTAGTGAGTCAGGACTTTTCTTTATACGTCCAGAGTTTTTTTCATGAGTGTTTAACGTTTTGATAACATTTTGATTTTAAATAAACTAATTTTATAGTTGCCGTAGCGGTAACTATGAAATTAGTTTATTTAAAATGTTATCAAAATGTTAAACACTCATGAAAAACGCTGGAAGTGGTATGTGTTGTAACGAGATAAAAAAACCACAATGTATATAAGATAAGGTGATTACTGACTTTTAAAAAGTTGGAAAATGAGCTATTACCAACTTTTAAACTTTCCAACCGGTCGGAAAAGTGGTTTCCGTGGCAGCGCAGCGGTTGGAAAGTAATCAATTGCCGACCGCTGGAAATCTTGTTCATCCATTCATGCTTGTCACAACCTGTCTAATCATAATATAATAATAATGTTTCCAATTATTGCTTAGAATAAAGTGGTTGTGAATAATAGTATATTACATACCACAGCGAAACATTTTATTATTGACCTCGACGCTTCCCGTCTCGGTTAACTATTTAATCTCTCGACACTAATGAAACATTTTGCACCTCGGTATGTAATACATTATTATTTACAACCGTATATGTAATATAAGATTAATACTTACTTCTAAAAAGTTGGAAATGAGCTATTAACAACTTTTATTCCGACCGGTCGAGAAGTGGCTTGCCATGACGGCGGTCGGGAAATGATTACTTTCCGACCGCCACCATGGCAACTGATTTTCGCCGCCTAGTACTAATACTTGATTAATGTAATGAAAATATTTATCGGTGAAAGTTTTTCACTTCTGTACATAATGTACCATATTAATTCTGCCTTTAGTAATTGCCGCAGTGAGTACTTGGCAATGAACATGTGGTGAGTAGGAGATTTGTGCGATGCGTGCCTAAAAGTTTTAGTTGTGATGCCTTCTGTCTTCACTGTGGCTGATCTGTTTATGCTCTACCCTTGTAATACATAGACTTATTGTGGTTAACACTTCCTACAGATCACACTCTTTCTACCTAGTTATTTACTTTATCTTGTCCCTTTTATAATTGTAACGGCGTAGGTATTCCATTTATCTACGAATATCACTGCCACTGATCAATTTTATGTCGTTTAATACTTATTCATATGCAGAATTTAAGGATGCTAGAGGCACTATACACTTTTTCAATATGTATTTAGTTGTTAGATACCCTATTGCCGTGTTATTGAGTACTCTTACTACTACTATTTTTCTGGCTCTCTTCATTACTACGGAATCGTAAGCTCGTATACTTAGGTGTAGTTGTTTACTATGACCCTTAATTTCAGCCGGTCTCCAGCTTATCTCATAGAAACTACGAATTTTTTAAAACTTCGGCACTACCTCTCCCCACGGTTTTTACAAATTTACAATATGTGTCGCAAACGCTCAATCAATTGCCGCCAACCCCTAGTTATATGAAAGGTCTCATAAAACTACATAACTTTGGTGAAGACAGTAAGCACGTTGGCGTTAAAGAAAAGTCGAAAAATAAAGTTTAGTGAAGGTGTCACGCCGAAGGGAGAACTTTTGCGCCCGTTTGTGTGCAATATTAATGTAAAGAACTGAAAAGCTTTTGGGCGAAATTAACCGTTTTCATCTTTGTAAGTATTTGTGACTTGTATATGCGCTACCTCTAATAAACATTAAGCACTGTCAGAGTCGTGTAGTGGTAACACTCGTGGACTGCATTCGGGAGTTCGAATCTCGGTCCGAGCAAGATTTTAAGTTATCGAAAGATGTGCATGCCAATTTCTATCTTTTCTCACCATTAAATCTGAAATGGCATATTATCGGCGCTCTCAGCTTCATTCAAATGAAAAGTTAACGGCATTTATAAATCGCCTAGTAGATTTTAAACCACCTTCCTTTGTCTAGGTTTCGTAATAATATTAGTTGCCGCCTCTCTTGCGAATTCCCGTTAGCCGAAGTCATTGTACTCGTACATATGGCGCGATCATC